>SJJU01000696.1:0-13725 GCA_012932125.1 Conopomorpha cramerella | reverse complement strand
TTGTTTTTGTGTGATTTAAACATTTACCAGAACCAACGAAACAGGTGTCAAATAGAAGTGAAGACGTATTGGAGAGGTGTACCTGTAAGATTTTGAATAACTTAAAGAAAAAAGAACCGACTTCAACCAGTAAAGTATGTGGTTTTCTCATGGATGCCATTTTCGGAACTGAACATTAAAAAATATATAGGCCGCGGCCCACCTGCCACCTGTTGTAATTATAAATGATATAACGTCTGTCTCTAACCGTAATAGGATAACAGGCCTTATTGATAAGAGCGTAACGATTCTGTTACTCTGTAACTGAAAAAGCAAACTTAAAGAAGTTACAAATAAGTAGTAACAGTAAATCCAATTCGTACCTTGAACTGTATTTCATTCCCAGCCTCGGGCTTGAGCCTGTCGTAGTCTTTACACTAAAAGGTTTTTCATTGTTCACTCTTTAAATGGAAGACGGCTGGCGGTGGTGGTTGTACATTAAATGCACTTTCCTCTCCGTTGCTTTAAGGTATTCTGGTTATTTAACCGACAGGAATGCTTAGAGCGAAGGTAGAACTTACTAGGGAATTTAGTTAAGAAATCCTATTATGTATGCGTCTGTACCACTTAGGTATTTTAGAACTTTTAATTGTAGGGAAATTAAAATGAGATAATCATCAGCACGTTTCAAATCGTCAGAGTTGGACAAAATGACAAGTAGACGGATGAAATTGTTAGAATTCTCATCGTACCTATATTTTTTTTAGACACTATAAACAAGCATTTGATTTCACCACCAGTCTGCTTTTTCGTCACATACAGTCGGCCAAATTTCTTGAGTTATACTATAAAACTTGAAACTCGTATGAAAATCATTAGACATCAGTGTTCATGGTTTTTACTACTAATGTAACCTTATTAACTAACATTAAAGACCGCCCAGCGATTTCATTCGCGCAGTTTCAGTATTAATTTCTATTCAAGAATACTACCACAAATTTTAGAACTATAAATCCAAACTAATTCTCATATAAACTTCTATCCTCAATTTTACCTCATTAAAGGATGAATTTTTTAAAAATCCTTTCTTATCACACGTAAGCATTATAAAACCATTCCCTGTGCAAAATTTCTAGGTTCAATGGTTTGGGCTAGGCATCAACGCCAGTCAGTGATTAATGAATCAGTCATCAGAATCAGAACAGACTATTTTCTTGGCTATAAACTTTACATCCTTGATTCCTAATAGGGTAGAAATAATATTTGGTGAATTTATCACTTTTAGCCTAACCGTTAAGAGTATCAAATATGCACCTGATCGCCTAATTATACCTTGGGAATGTCGTATGGCGTCCCGTGCTAATCTGAGATGTAAAAAGTAAGCGACTACTGGATACCGATCTCAGACTAGCATGGGACGCCCTGTTAGTGGGAAAAGTGAGAGATCTTTTTCTGTGATATGAGAGAGAGAGAGGGAGAGAGAGAGAGGGAGAGAGAGAGGGAGAGAGAGAGAGAGAGAGAGAGAGAGCGATATGCCCGACGAATAAATACAGATTCCAAGAAGTAGTTTTCTTAAAAAATGAGTCCGAAGAGGAACAATCACAGATAACGCAGTTGCGTCTCTTTAATATCTTTTTGTTTTTTTTTTCAATAAATTACATTTTAGACTAAATTGCAGAAAACACTCAAGGTACAACTAACAGGGCTGTACTATTTTCATTGCTACAAATGGTATCTCCAAATGTTTCAGCAAGTCACAAATAAGTAATTTGCGTATAAAACAGACCTTTTTGTTTTGAATTCACGTTTCAAGACTTAGAACTTACTAATTGTATTTAAAGTTTGTCTTTGAATCGAATCATATTACTGTAAACAATTTTATAGCAGCATTTTCGTAGTTTAGCCTTTTGTAACAGATTGTATTTGAGTTCGTTAAGTTGGTACCTATGTTCATTTGTTTCTTTATCTGATCTAATGGGAATTGCTTCTTTCTTTGTCTTGTCCCTTGGTGAAACGTGGGTATTTGCTTAGCATGTACCTCTGTCTACCCTGTTTTTGGGCTAAAAAGGCTTAAGCGTATTAATTTTATTTTTTCAATACCTGAACCAAGGCTATTGAATAGGAAAGAAAAAAGAATATTCCAATAATAAACGAGGAAAAGTCGAGTGCTTTCACCATTTTGTTGCACCGGGCAAACGATGGGTCAAATATACCTATCTCTCGTGGTTACACCACTTTGAAAAAGACCTCACATGACTGAATAATACCGGCGCAGTGAAGTGTGCTTGATAAAATATTCCACGAATAGTGCTCCTATGAAGTTTTGACCGGAACCTCGTATTTCGTGGACAACAAATAAAAACTTCACAATCCCGGGGATTACCGCTATTACATATTCCATCCTCTCTCAATGAACAGTGGGACCGCAGGGTAAATTTTGTATTTATAACATACCTACATAATTTATCTTTTAGCTGATGATTTTACTATGATGAATCGATGATGAATAGGTTGCGATCCTATCTATCTTCTATCGGGTGTATTTCGGAGAGTGTGCTACGGAGTTGCATAACCTAATAATACCCCCATCGCGTTTTTACAATAAGACAACCAGGAGAACGGCAAAACGTCATCCATACCAGGTGGATTTACCATTTACCTACGCGAACCAAACGGTTTGCGTCTACTTTCATAGTGCGAACCCCTAGGATGTGGAATGACTTGCCGGAGTCTGTGTTTCCTGCATTACATAGTACAGTATGAAGGTTTTCAAGTCGCGGGTGAATAGTAGGTACCTAATGAACAATTGTGCCCCATCGTAGCCCACAGTACGTAGACCACATTGCTGCTTAACATCAGGCAGGATGGTGGTCAAACGCTTGTTCTTAATGATAAAAAAAGAATCACTTAATATCAAGCAGGAATGTGTGATTTTGTTACGTTGATCCAAATAAAAAACATGATCAGTTGTGGTCATACAAGGTATTCATATACCTGTAAATTTTAAGAAATGTTCCCATAAAGGCTCGAACATAAACACTACTGAAATCATACTAATGAAGATAATTAAGTATCAATAATCATGAAGAAATAACAATGTAGTCCAAATACGTGTATTCATATCGAGAAAGAAAAACATCTCAAACAAATGAAACACGCGCAGCCATTAAGCGCTGAAACTCATCTTTGATTGGAAACCTTCTTCAGTTTTCATCTAAAGCAATTATTCTGTCCAAACAAAGCAAATTGTTGTTTACCGTCTGTTGGCATTGCATCAAACAATCGCCGCCGATACTGCCCAATCAATATACAGCGGGTTCATGCAGACATGGCGCCAATATTTTTCGGCCCGTTGCATTGTTTGGATTTACCCGAAACGTTTTTTTATTCGTATTTGATTTGTTTCCATACATAAGTGTCACTGTAAACCAGTCAACAATAAACGTCTGAATTTGTCTTCTGATCTGAGTTATGGTCTTCGTTAAGATCGTAGTATGCCATCAATTGTGATAGTCCGTTTCTGTCCGAATCTATTGGTGATCCAATGAGGCGTGTCATGACAAGAAAATAAGAAAAATTGAAATCTTTGGAAGTAAAGTTTGATAGATCTCTTGGCCTCTGAGAACTGAATTATTAATCAATGTGATTTCGCCATTTTTGTATTTCTCCCTTTCTTGGTTTGTTTAAGATAAGTACAAAAATACAATGAACCAAAATCCCAAGATATTTCACACAAATTCACCTGACTCCAAACTAGGATACCTTTACTATGCTATAGACTGATACACTTATATAAATACTTTTAATTCACACAACAAATAAAACACCCAGACACACACAAGAAATGCCTTATCACTAAAGCGATATGTTGGTGGCGGGACCGGAGCCACGATCGTCGTCCGAGAAGCACAGATACTCTGACCTGACTAGTCTATGCTGGTCGCCTTTTAGGTGCTTTGTATAGTTCTGTTACAATAAGGAGCATAATCCATCCAAAACAGGACTTGATTGGCTTGCGTTGGGTGCCATCTTTCAACAACAGATTTTTGTGGCACTGCATTTGTTCTTTGTCAGTTATTAATGTATGTATATTTTTTCAAAGAACCGGGTTCGATTCCTGAGCTGAATACAGTTCTTTTTTCAAATAAAGTATGAATGCAGTTTTTCTTTTTATCAAAATCGGTGACATGGTTCCTAAGAACAAATCTTCGTATGTTTTACAGTTTCCGGCTTTCCCATACTGACCGATTTGAATGAGCCACCCTGTATATTTATTATAATTTTCAAATATTTCTTGAGAAAATTAATAAAATGCAAAACAGCATCACAGACGCGTGACACGACTGTAGGAAAAAAATAATAAGTCTCTCAGAAAAAAAAACAACTACCACCGGTTTTGTTTTCAAAATGTGTAAAATTCATTGGAAAATTTTCTACTACAATTAAACTATTTCTATATGTATATTATTTTAAATTCTCGCATTAAAATAATAGTATTGTGTAGTGGGCATGTGACCATTAGTGAAATTCCCAGGATGATATTGTTTAAATTATATGCCGAGATTTGTTTCCAATTTGTGATTTGGCTGGCCCACAAGCTCAAAGTCGCACAGCGTGCTATAGTAAGGGCTATTGCTCGGCGTTTCTATGAAGCATATGATCGAATCAGAAATGAAGTGATCCGACAGAGAACCAAAGTCATCGACATATCTCATCGTTTTAGCAAGCTGAAGTGGCAGTGGGCCGGTTATATTTGCCGTAGAACCGATGACCGTTGGGGAAAAAGAGTTCTCGAGTGGAGACCGCGTCTCGGCAAACGGAGTGTAGGACGCCCTCAGGCAAGGTGGACTGATGATATACGCATGATGGCTGGCAGAAGCTGGATGCGAGAAGCCGAAAACAGATCACAGTGGCGTGCAATTGGAGAGGCCTTTGTCTAGCAGTGGACAAGTATGGGCTGGTGATGATGATGATGATTTGTTTCTAAAATATCTCAGTTATGCAACACTGCGTATGACATCCTGATTATTTGACGTCCTTGTAGGTGTTTTACGATACTCATCTCTTATTCACTTTTTTTCTTCTTTTATGTTCAGGCAACCATACATTTTATAAAAATCGTATATACCAACAAACACCAGACATTTTGTTATCAGCGAGAATTTTTTTTGTTGGTAGGTCTTCTTAAAATTATGAATGGAAAATTTTACGCAGAGCGAAAAGCAAAAATACGGGTATCGTATTTTACCTATTTTTTGTCTAGTTTCATACGGAGTAATAAAAACAACCCCCAAAAAAAATTTAAATATCGTCAATTCAGGTACCAGTATTAAATATTCAAGTCCGAAAGTTTATAATATAAAACTACTTGACAACACCTAACCTAACTTTCACCATCGTCAAGGCGAACTCTTCAGATCGGAATCAATTTTCTCGAAAGTGACTTCGCCGCGTGCCTCGCGTGTCTTAGATAGAAGACGCCTTTTTCAGGTCATTCTTTGGCTGAAGCGCCCTCAGATCTTGACCTCGATTCCGTCGACCAAGACGTCGTGTACTCTGAATATCTTGGTCCACTTCGCTACTGATTGTGTTCGTTTGAAGGTTCAACATTTAATGGTCATAAAGCAATTTACGAGATACGGATAAAGTGTGTCTCAGGTCAAGTGCAAGGTGTAACACTGGTTCTTATAGACGGTTAATTTGGGTGAGTGCTATTTATTAGCTGGTTTGGAAATGTACATTTAATTTTGTTCCCGACTGTAAACAACAACAACCGAATAATGAATGGTCCCCCAGCATGATGGATATAGAATTCACTATAAATTATGTATAATAAGAGAGCAAAGGACGGATCACTCAAATAAAATAACTGTTCCTTCATTTGTTTTATACACTTCTTTCATCTAATTATGAAAAATATACTTGAGGAAATATTTCTACTCTTTTTTAAGTAACATACGGGAAACCATTGTTATTGGTATATTTTTAACAAGAGATTTTTTCCTACTATTCCAGTTCCCGTGGGAATTTCGGGAATTCCTTTCTTAGTGTACCTAAGCCATGTTGTTTCCATATTTCAAGTGCCTACGTTTAGCTGTTTGGGCTGTGCGTTGATATGTCAGTCAGTCAGTCATTCATCTTTTCCTTTTATAAAAAAAATAAAAATAAAAAAAAGATTATTATTAGATTATATTAAGTAATGATTATCTATCTATTAATACAGTCGCCTAACTTTGATACGATGGAGCCGTGATATCTCTTAGATTACTTTGAACTGGATGATAATTACACAAAATAATTATTGTAAGTACCACTTTTATATAGAATAGTAATAACTATAACAGTTTTCAACGAAAGCACAGGCCTATCAATGTACTCGTACTTCTCTAGTTTTGGCCCTTCCAGCAATCTACTATTATTTACTAAAACAATATTTGTCAAACAATAATAGATACAACACCACCCATGTGTTTGATTTTGTCATTCAGTCTTAAATACAGGAATAATAAAAAACTATATACGTTATCACACAATATTATGTCTTGAGTCACAAAACACTCTCTTCGACGGCATAATAGGAATCGTGCTGGTGGCGGCGCACTGATAGCTTCGAAGAATCTCGAGATATCTCTACAAATCAGACCAAACACTACTAGACTTTTAGAAATTGCAATCCAAAACTGACGCTTAGAATAAAACGAAAGAGAAATAATATGGACGGAAAGCATTAGAGATATTATTTGAATTGCTTACATTTCCTTTTCTATCGTTTGTCATTCCCTTGACGTGAACAAAATGCAAATCAGTGAGAGAAGTTTAAACAATTCACCACCACTTCCTTAAGTAAATTAGAATTATGTGGGAGAAATACGCAAGTTTCCTCAAAATGTTTTAAGCAGCGTCATTGGAAGAATAATCCGAAAAGTTCTTAGCCACAGACATTTTTGCAAGTATTACTTGGGTTTACATAAGTAAATAGGATTAAGCCGCCACCGCCGACGCTTGCTGGGCGTTTATCGGGCGTAGCGTTTCGAGATCCCAAACCGCTATTGAAACGGTAATATCACGTAATCGAAATTCAGCACTTACTCAAAGCCATTAGACCTCTATTTGCCTCTCGCGACAAACTAGCGATCTCCTAGCTACTTTCTTTTGAGTTTGTGCGCCGTAGACAGATCCTTATCAATGTGTGACCCCAATAAATGTTGTGAGTAGAAGTATTAAGCTTTGACGTACGTAATTACATTAAAACTATAGTATCTTTGTAATCAAACCCAATGACCTAATAATTAAACGAACTCTCTTCTTGAACTTGTAACAGATCTCGGGGACGATTTCTTATTTACAAACTTTAATACTGGTAGTAAGTAGTTTTACGTCATCTGGTTTTCGACTTTAGTTTCGAGATTGCGTGTCTGATAAAAGTTCCTCCCTGGAATGCATTTTATACGAATGTACAGCGTCTGTGACCTAGTGGTTAGGTACTCATGACTGCTATACTAGGTGTGCAGCATTTTCCGTGAGAGGGCCACCTTTTTTCAGAGCCTATGTACGATATGCAACGTTCATGCAATGAAAGAACATCATGACGAAATCAGCATACCACAAGGGTACTGAACACTTCTGTGACGGTTGTTAAAGGGTATGCTTGGTGGAACATGCTGAACGCTGCCTGCCCTATCCTGCTTTGATATTAAAAGACGTGATGTTTTGCGTTTTAATATTAGTAGGATCCTGCAAGGTGTCGATGTCGTCACAATAACTTCTGTATTGACTTATCTATAGGTATAGTAGAAATACATTGCTAAGTTCATAATAATATCCTGGGGATCTTTGATTATATATCGAAGTAATGGGACAACACAGTGTCATTAGCCCCCATGTCGACAATGACCTGTTTGTGAAAACATAAATAGATTATTTCGTTTCGATCATTTCGTGTACTTTTTAATCTTCTTTGTTTTTGACGTTAAGTTGGTTATTGTTAGCAAACGAAAAAAATACATTTAATGAAACAAGTTTCTCTTTCATTTAATGAACCAAGTTTGGTACAGAGATTTCATCTTCATAATTGACCCTATCGATCGATGCAATAAAAACAGAGGTTGCATTTTGGCGGGATTGACCGTATTCAAATAGTTTAGAAAATACACGCTGTGTACAAATACACGCGGGAAGTATAAGCATAATTTGAATACAATTTAACTTTTTTTTTTAAAAAAAAGGAATGTTTCTTAAAATAAAATTTTCCATCTCCAGTTTTTAGAGCACTTTCCCTCCAGGTGGCATTAAACATTTCCACCCCATATAATGTCAATAAAACAAAATATTTAGTAAATTTTTTTCGCAGGTAATCTATCTGATGCAATAATTTATTTTAATTAGCTAAGTTGGGTGTCGTTGTTATTGTAGTTAGTTACTCATACGAAAATTTCCACGTAACTCAAATTGCCTACGTAAAAATGATAACAGACAATTAAAAAACAATATAATGTAGGTAAAAGAACAACAAGCTTTTAAAACGTGTAAGTATATTGACAGATTATATTTTATATTAGTATCTTGCCCATTTAATAAGTCACCAGAGAAGCATAGAAGTGTAACATAACAGGGCGGTCAATGGTGTAGGTTATATTTGGAAAGATTTATGTTTAGTTTATAGCCTTAAATTTGCATATACATACAAGTATACCTAGTATCGAAATTATTTTTAATATCCTAACTGGATATTAAAAATAATTTATATTCTAATATTTCGAGCAAAATTTTGCTTATAAAAAATAAATACACTTCACGCCTTTAATCCCAAAGAGGGGTAGGCAGAGGCACTTGCTAAAGCAAATACCCACGGTTCACCAAGCGTATTTAACCCAACGTGACAGGGGGTGAGCCCATCGCCGTTATAGGGATCACACACCTTGTGGTGTGCGGGTTTCATCACGATGTTGTCCTTCACCGTCCCAGCGTTGCGTTGCGTACATAGGCTCTGAAAAAGAGTCCCATTGGTACACGTCCAGTAGCCGGACTCGAACCCGGGACCTCCCGATTACAAGTCAAGGATCCGACCAACTGGACCACAGACGCTCTTTAATTTTGCTTATGTAGGTAGATAATACTTTAATAGAAACTTTTAAATTCATATTTTTTTCGGCATAGGAAAGTTTTAATTTTATTGATTGGTCATCCAGGTTTCAAATCATCAATTCAGACCATAGAAGATGAATTATGATTAATGATATTAAATGTTTAAAACGGGTATTATAGCGCGAAGATTAATCAAAGACAAGCATTCAGCTTACCTTCGTTGTTTGCCCGACGTTTCGACACATTTACATGTGTCGTGGTCGCGAGCTGACTGGAGTACGGCGGCGGCGTCGTTCACTGGTTGGCTGCGAATCCGGAACTACCCTCAAAAAGTCACTGTTTCGCCACGTTACACTAACGACATCAGCTGTACAAGTTGATCTGTTTTCCGCGGGAGGTTTAATTTTGTTCAGCACTTGTTTCCACGTCGATGATAATTTATACCCGTCCTCTCGGTTGAAATTGGGGTATTTATCTATCTCTATCGCTTCACGCACAATTCTGGGATAATATTAAATATACTGGCAAAGGGCCTAAATTACGCCATCACCCCTAGACGTATTCCATACGAAAGTATTATTTGTAATGTTGAAGAGGCCATTCTGAAGAATAAGATACCGACAAGCGACGCCGAGACTCTGAGACAGGATGTTGCTGTGCTCCTTAGAAAGGCAAAGCTGCCCAAGAGCAATGTCACCGTTGAAGAGATCCGGGGCTTGAAGAAAATCCGGGAAAACAGGGATATTTTGGTACTAATGGCGGACAAAGGAAACTCGACAGTTATTATGAATAGTAACGAATACGACAGTAAACTTAGGGAAATGCTATCTGATGCCAGTATATACAAGCCAGTCAAGTACAACCCGACTGCCAGACTAACGCGTCGAATTAGAGGGCTTATCAAGGAAAAATGTGACCTATTTACTGAAGATGAATACGAATACCTGTACAAGCCGAGAACAGTACAACCACCGAAACTCTATGGCCTACCAAAGGTACACAAAGTAAACGCGCCTCTTCGCCCGATTGTGAGTCAAATTGACTCCCCGACTTACTACTTGGCAAAGCACGTTGCATCGGTACTACAGCCATTAGTGGGCAATACGTCATCTTTTGTAAAGGACTCTCTTCATTTTGTTAAAATTCTGGACAGTTTGAAGCTGGAACAAGACGAGATTATGGTAAGTTTTGATGTCGAGTCATTATTTACTAACGTTCCCATAAAAGACTGTCTTGAAGTGGTGAGGAGCAAGTTAGAGTCGAATAACTTACCTACAGACCTCATTTCTCTGCTTGAAAATTGCCTAGACGGCAGTTTCTTCCTCTACCGGGGCCAGTATTACCTCCAGATCGATGGTGTGGCTATGGGCAGTCCTGTGGCGCCGGTGTTAGCCAATATCTGGATGGAATATTTCGAAGAGACAGCGTTAAGTCGCGATTCCAGTCACGTCAGGTTATGGAAGAGGTATGTGGACGATGTCTTCTGCATCTTCAAGGGAGACAGGCAAGCGGTGGATCTGTATCTTAAACATTTAAATTCTATACATCCAAAGATGGCCTTTACATATGAGATAGAAGAGAACAGGACTCTGGCTTTCCTCGATCTAAAGATTATTGTTAAACAGGATGGTACTCTTGCACACACAGTCTATAGAAAACCCACTCACACGGCCAGGTATCTTCATGCTTCTTCTCACCACCATCCACGACACCTGGAGTCTGTTGTAACTTCGCTTACAAACAGAGCCCATGACCTATGCGGCCCTGAATACTTACAGAGTGAACTACATCATGTTCAGGAGGTACTGAAACGCAATGGATACACGAAGGTGAGAAGAACCAGGCGTGCCAAGAAGCAAAAACCTTTGGAAGCGAGTCGGCAACCAGCATTTATGCCTTATGTGAAAGGGATTACGGATAAAATTGGAACAGTACTACAGAAATACTCCATCAAGACTGTATATACACCGTTGTCCAAAGTAGCATAACATATGCGCACTCCAAAGGATACCATTCCATTTAGCACGCCTGGAGTGTACAAGGTTGACTGCAGCTGTGGTAGTTCCTATATTGGCCAGACAAAACGCAGTATAGCGGAGAGGACCAAGGACCACATTGCAGCTGTAAAGAATAGACAGATCTATAAATCCGCGATAGCTGAACATCTCCTTGAGAGCGGGCCAAACCACTGGATAGAACTGCACGATCCGAAAATCCTATCAACAGAACGCCGATATTATCCCAGAATTGTGCGTGAAGCGATAGAGATAGATAAATACCCCAATTTCAACCGAGAGGATGGGTATAAATTATCATCAACGTGGAAACCATTGCTAAACAAAATTAAACCTCGCGCGGAAAACAGATCAACTTGTACAGCTGATGTCGTTAGTGTAACGTGTCGAAACAGTGACTTTTTGAGGGTAGTTCCGGATTCGCAGCCAACCAGTGAACGACGCCCCCGCCGTACTCCAGTCAGCTCGCGACCACGACACATGTAACTGTGTCGAAACGTCGGGCAAACAACAAAGGTAAGCTGAATGCTTGTCTTTGATTAATCTTCGCGCTATAATACCCGTTTTAAACATTTAATATCATGTCAGTGCGCGTTTCCTTAAAAAATGATTTATGATTAATGATTTTTCGTTACAATCTTTGCTTACACCCGCGGTAAATAAAACATCCAGATAACAACAAAAAGTCTTAGTAATGGATTTGACTACTACCGTTTCTGAGGTTAGAGCACTACACAGATATGCAGCAGCATAACAGAATTGCTTGATGAAAGGCATGTATTATATTGAAAACAAAAGTAAACGTCCCCTTATAATGATATCATATCATTCCCGACTGCACGCACAATTAGAACAAAAGTGACACAACAAAAAATGTGTCATTTTATGAAATTAAACCTTAACATGAAAGATACAAAACTTATATTACAAAATCGGAATGTTTCGTATTGGGTCATTTTTGTTCTTACTATGCGTGCAGATTCACGTAATTATCCACTAAGCCATAGAAGAGAAGTCCCGTCAATGACATCGAATCCACTACCTTGTCTGAGAGGCAGACATGATCTGTCTAAATAGTCTGTATCGGTCGTCCTATTTACCAAACGAGCTATCGATTGAAGTCTTTGTATTGCAAATTTATTGAACTTTTTTAATCACAAACTTGAAACTGTTGAATATTAAAGGAGTCGCTTCAGTGTTTCCAATATAAAGTACGTATATAAAGGGATATAACTATCGACAGCACGTGAAAGTATTGTATCACAGGTTCCCTTTGGAATACCGGGAAACAACAGAATTATGAAGCTGTTATTACTCTACTACCCGGAAATATGAACAATATTTATCGTGTTTCGTAGGTAAATATAATGTTCTTGTTATACATTGATGTTTCGACATAACAAGAGCGAGTGGGAGTTTCTAAATTAAAATTCTACAGATCCTTTCGGCGAGAATTTGTGCAATAAACCAAAAAAGCTTTTGTAGTAGATCTAATAGTTTTCTTTTGTTTTAAGTTTGAAATCAGCAACACGTGTAAAACAATGAAATTACTCTATAATATTGAACCGGAAAAATCTAATTGTTAGTTAAAGTCACAATAGTCGAGCTTACAAAACATGATCGAAGTGATCCCAAATCATACTCAACCCATGACTAATGCAAGATGAAGAGGAGAGCCGACATGGGAAATGACAGCTTCATCCGTCAAAAAAATCAAAGTATCGATAGGTACATTAAGAGAGAATGAGATAAATCTAACAATTGGAATTGAATGTGTCATGACTTTTGCCTGTATTTCCTGCACAGTACAGTCTGGAAGTCTTCAAGTCACGGGTGAATATGTACCTAACAAACAAGTGTGCTCCATCGTAGACCACAACGCTGCTTAACATTAGGCAGGATGGTGGTCAAACGCCTGTTTGTAAATCATGTAAAAAATATGTACTTTGGACTAGACTTACGAATAATATTACATTTACTACAAAAGGTACGACACTACTACAAAGGTCTATCTTAACAGTCTCGTTTATTTATAACAGTTATGAATGTGATATGTGAGCAAATTCATAACGAAATATGAACGTAATAATATGAAACGTAACAAAAAAACAACATTTTTCCGAGAAAATCTTCCAAGACTGCCCGCACATGATGCCGCCTCCGGGATGTCGGGTAAGCCACAGAAATACCATAAGGCGCAATGCAATAATAAAACCCTTGCTCTAGTTATACCAGCTTAGATACGATCCACACTGAACGGATGACGCGTTAGCGGTAATTGATACGTATGTGTAAATAACGTGCAATTGGAGAGGCCTATGTCCAGCAGTGGACAAGTATGGGCTGATGATGATGATGTGTAAATAACGTCCAGTTGGTCGGACACTTGACTTGTAACCGGGAGGTCCCGGGTTCGAGTCCGGCTACTGGACGTGTACCAATGGGATCTTTTTCAGAGCCTATGTACGCAACGCAACGCTCGTACGGTGAAGGACAACATCGTGATGAAACCCGCACACCACAAGGTGTGTGAACCCTATAATAGCGATGGGCTCACCCCCTGTCACGTTGGGTTAAATACGCTCGGTGAACCTTGGGCATTTGCTTATTAAGCAAGTGCCTCTGCCTACCCCGCTTTGGGATTAAA
>SJJU01000695.1:0-11291 GCA_012932125.1 Conopomorpha cramerella | reverse complement strand
ACCCAGGCGATAGTTCTGAGGTAACAAACATAAAAAAAATACAGATGAATTGAGAACTTTCCCTTTCCGATTAGGCTGAAAATTTATGGAGAAGTAGCTTAAGGCTAGGATGCGGACATAGGACTTTATGTCCCGATCTCGTGAGACCCGTCGCTATATAGAGAGTGTTATAATATAGTTTGTATGAAATACTGAAACATCGCGGAGCGTTCACTAGTATATTCCCCTATCAATAATTCGAATATATTTCCTAAAAGTAAGTACTTAGTAGGGGGTTAATAGAAACAATCATTGTGGTGTTTGATACAATCTCCCCTAGACAATTTGACACATAATTATTAACATATTAAATACAAGGAACAATCTGTGTTCATATAGACATTGTGTGTAACAGGAAACATACATTTAACATAGATAAACTTCATGATAAATCTAATTACTTCGGAACTAGGAATTTGTTGTAAAAAGATTCCTTGCGCACTCAACTACCGTGTGTTGTGTTTACATTGGGATAGTAGATAACCGCTTGAAGCTAATGACTGATAAGACTTACTGTAATTTGGTCGTAAAAGTCCATAAAGAGCATCAAAGTAAACAGTTTTTTTAGTTTTATTAGACGTTTCTAACTAACTCTGTACAGTTAAAACTACTACAACGATTCACTTCATGAGCTTTGACAAACGGTCGATTCATCATTATTATTTTTTATGATAGATTGACAGTAAATATTGATATCCCAGGCATTTTAAACAAGAGTTTATCATTCTTAAAGTAATTTACTAAAAGGAATATTTAAAAATTATCCGGTCAATAATACAATTCCTTAAAACTGTTTTAATACAGGGAGCGTCTGTGGTCCAGTTGGTCGGATACTTGACTTGTAACCGGGATGTCCCGGGTGCGAGTCCGGCTACTGGACGTGTACCAATGGGACTCTTTTTCAGAGCCTATGTACGCAACGCAACGCTCGTACGGTGAAGGACAACATCGTGATGAAACCCGCACACTACAAGGCGTGTGAACCCTATAACGGCGATGGACTCGCTACTTAAACGGAGACACTTAATAAAATTGGAAACAAATAAAAACTGACAATGGCAGTCTCATTCAAGACTGCAACTTCTTCACAAATAATACACTTTTATTATTGCTAACACATTGATTTTATTAAAAAATTAATACCCTGCTTATTCTTTTTCTGATATAACTAACTCATTCCGAAGAAGAAACGTACCTAGTCGCTAAGCTTAAGTACATTTTCAACCGAGATTCATAGAAAACAAACACGCTTGGTGGTCCACTGGTCCAGTAACGACCCCAAACTATCCCTCGCAACCGACCCAATGTAAACACAGCACGCCGGAGTTCCCATGCCAAGTTCACACGGCTCGTCACACTTCGTGGTCAGAGCTAATAACTCCTTGAGACCCGGCGGTGGATGACCTCCGAGCTCTGACCGATACCAATTTAAATTTAGTTTCATCTAAGAAGACGGGAGGTAGGAGATAGGAGTTGGATGTGACGTCGGGAAATTTAGAAAAAAGTTTGACTAGGTTATGTTACTTTTTACTCTTCTTGAAGATAAAGTTTGGTGTACTGGCCAGTCTTAATAAACTTTTTAAATGATTTAAAAAATATGTTATACCACGTTCGCTTGCCAGACTATATTACTTACGAAACAATACAAATTAACTGTATTGCTCAATTTCAAGACTTACTGTCAAAGAAAGAAGAGAGCTAGACAGAAAAAAGTTAACAAAGCAAAAATTATAAGGGACCGAAAGGGAAAGTAAAGTTACTTGACTCTTAGCCCCATATTCTAAAAATCAATGCATATTATACTTAATGTTGATTATGATTGACCCTCTGGGAGACAGGCGTGAAGTGTATGTATGTATGTAAGATTGAGGCGCATTTGTCTCTTTTTGACACCACTGAGTGGTGCTTGTTTCACGTGTCCAGGCCAGGTGCAATGGAACTGTGATTATACTGTAACTGTACTGATATTTGGTTTTACATTTTTACTACTAGTAAAATACTTCCGGAGGTAAATCGACGAATTGGAGTTTATGCTATAGTCGGTTCAACCAGTAAAATTTGAAATTTATGTGGTTTTCTCTTGGATGCCATTGTCGGAACTGAACCAAGTTTATATGGGACCAAACGGGAAGCACATGCTTTCAAATAAAAAAAACATACCTACATTCAAATCGGTTAAGCCAGGCGAAAGTTTTGAGGTAACAAACATAAAAAAATGCAGACGAATTGAACAAAACCTCCTCCTTTTTGGAAGTCGGTGAAAAATAAATATTATTTACGAATTTTATATTTTCACCGGTTTACCGAGATGTGTTGGGACTCAGCAGAGTCAGTTTTCTATGCGTGAAAAACCATCGTAAAAATTTTGAGAACGTGAAGATTTCCAAATTCAAAAAACATATTACCTTATGAAGAAATGTACGTACTGGCCAGACTTTGTGAACTATTTAATTGATCTAATGCGCCTTCCTCTCTCTTACTATAAGTAATAATAGTTGTCATGTACCTATATCACATACATGCTTTGTCTTAAGAACCTAACATTGTGGAATGAAATTAAATAATATGAATTCTAATAATTTTTTTTTTAAAAATACACTTCACGACTTTAATCCCAAAGAGGGGTAGGCAGAGGCACTTGCTAAAGCAAGTACCCACGGTTCACCAAGCGTATTTAACCCAACGTGACAGGGGGTGAGGCCATCGCCGTTACAGGGTTCACACACCTTGTGGTGTGCGGGTTTCATCACGATGTTGTCCTTCACCGTGCGAGCGTTGCGTTCCGTACATAGGCTCTGAAAAAGAGTCCCATTGGTACACGTCCAGTAGCCGGACTCGAACCCGGTACCTCCCGGTTACAAGTCAAGTATCTGACCAACTGGACCACGGACGCTCTTCTATTCTATTAAAAAAAAAATGTTAATTCATGTTTGCTGGCCAGACTATAATACTTAAGAGACAATACAAATTAACTAGTAAATTTCAAAACCTATTGTTCCAGTTGTCGCAGTAAAAGGGACACCGTTTTAACGAAGCGAAACCAAAAATGAGGGACCCTATTTTTTGTCGTCCATCAGACATTCAATTACTGGAATTGATATTACCATGTTCCCAAAACATAGACGAAGAGGAACTGGAGAAGGGGGAAAGGGAAATAGAGGGGGAGGAGGGAACCAACCGCACCCAAAATATCAACCGTATTATTGCTTAAAGCCATATACACAGCGTTGTCTCTTGATGCATCAGAGAGGCATTGTTTTCATACTTGTCACAGAAGCGGTCACAACTGCATCAGAGGTGAACACGATCATGTTAAATTTAACTAAATTGATACCTCTGAGCTCAAGCACAAAGTCGCACAGCGTGCTATGGAAAGAGCTATGCTCGGCGTTTCTCTGAAGGATCGAATCCGAAATGAAGTGATCCGACAGAGAACCAAAGTCATCGACATAGCTCATCGTTTTAGCAAGCTGAAGTGGCAGTGGGCCGGCCATATTAGCCGTAGAACCGATGACCGTTGGGCAAAACGAGTTCTCGAGTGGAGACCGCGTCTCGGCAAACGGAGTGTAGGACGCCCTCAGGCAAGGTGGACTGGATGATATACGCAAGATGGCTGGCAGAAGCTGGATGCGAGAAGCCGAAAACAGATCACAGTGGCGTGCAATTGGAGAGGCCTATGTCCAGCAGTGGACAAGTATGGCTTGATGATGATATCTCTGATGCTGATGGGCACAACACATCAGATATGTGTGTACATGGTTTTATTTGATGGTCCGTATTTCATAATAATAATAAAGTGACAATCCATTTGACATGGGAGAATCAATTCGACGGGTGAAATGACAAGTTATAGATGACAGACACTTCCTTCCATAGATGATTTGATTTGGACAAGTGGTGTTGGCTTACCATGACAATCGAACATGGATTGAGGGTTCGATTACCGGTTTCGGTGTAATGCTTAGGACAAAGAAAGTTTTCTCAATATTCTCTACGTAATGTTGACATTACGTAGAGAGTCAATACTCACTTACTTTGTTTTTAACAGATTCCAATTCGTCCCTATTTTTCTCATTTATATGTTTGTTACCGCACTTTAATGTTTAAACTTTTGACTGGGTGAACCTATTATGATTATTTTTTTGTTTGAAAACTGATGCTTCCCGTTTAGTCCCATTTAAAATTGGTTCAGTTCCGACAATGATTATCAAATTAATTTTACTAGTCAAAAAAGAAGGAGGCGTTCAATGGGGATTGTTCATAATTTTCTCAAGATGTCCAATTCGAAGACCATTTCGAGGAATAGCCTTAATTAACCATTATCAAGAATCAGATTTACAAAATCTTCATGGATTGAAATTATTTTCAACTTTTAAGTTAAACTTTTATTTGAAGACTATGACGTCATAGCTCAGCCCATAGGAATGTATTCCAAAGCAAAAAAAGTAACTGAAGTGCCAAGTCTGATTGAAGTTTGTCGTGTGACAGCTGTGACAGAAGGGAGTAACAAAACAAACTGCAAATATTTTGAAAACCTACCTATTTTATTCGGTTCTTGTTTACGTAATATTCAATTCAATATATAGTTTGACAGTCACTGTCATTTTATAGATGTGTCAATCATCATATGTCAATCATGTTATTTTTTTCTGGCTACGATGACGGTGTTCTTTCAAAGCAATGATGACGTATTTCCGGTCTAAGCTTTAAAAATTAATTAAAATGTAATTAGACAATTTTATACAAAAATATTCAAATTAGTTTCTTAAAATGGTCTATATTTTCAGAAAATACTGTAAAAAAACACCACTTAAAAAATGTGAACAATCCCCATTCTGTCCGTACATTCCGTCCGTCTTTTTTTCTTTAAAGTTATTGCATACTAGCTTTCCGCCCGCAGCTTCGCCCGCGTGGACTTCGGTTATATTGTGGTATAAAGGAATATTTTTGTTTTCCTCGGGAATATCATTTTTTTCGGGATAAAAATATTATTAAAACCGGTCTCCTAACTATACGTCTGCAAAATTTCAAAGCAATCGGTTCAGTAGTTACGGCGTGAATGCGGAACAAACGAACAAACTCACTTTCCCATTTATAATATTAGTAAGAAGTAAGATGAATGTTTCTATACTGTAATTACATCTGTATTTACTATAGCACTATATTTTCAAATGTACCGAGTTTTTAACTAGAGACAGTACTGTTACGTACGTGGGGGGTGGGTACCGATAGAAAAATGACACTGTTACGAAAATCAAGAATTACACTTTATTCCGACACCGTAATTACACAGACTAATTACAATCGTTAAACTAACACCGCTAATAAACACTTTCACAATCACACAATCACTTGTTTTCTCTCTTGATGTTCACTGTATCACTGTTTAGTTGAAACTGACCCGCCGACTCGATCGTCGCTCTTTATATACCACGGTACACAATCCAGAACATTCGAGTAGGTTCAGGTACATTCTCGAGTCGACTTCTAATAATAATAATTAAATACCTAACCGTCGCGTCGGCCCGCTCGCGTGTTTATACCTACTCCAACAGTAGGTAAGTAGATTTATACCTACTTGTGAGTCGCGTCGACGGCTCGCGTGTTTATACCTACACCCAACAGTAGGTAAGTAGGTGTATACCTACTTGTGGTGAGGTAAGGTAAGTACTTGTGTACTTGTGGCTTCCGAAATATACCACACTTTTCTCGATCTTTCGAGATCCTTCTACTACATTCTGACGCATATAGGCACTGTGTAGTGGTTTGTATGCGTCGACTTGGATACTGGAATGTTCTTTAGGACTCTCGAATGTTCGACGTACCTCTACGGCATTCTAGCCGTTGTTTCTCGGCCCCGGGGCGTAACACTACCCCCTTCTAAAACGTGCTCGTCTCGAGCATGATTATCTCCATAGTATCGGGCCAGCCGGTCGACGTGCCCAACCTTGCATGGGCTGCGGTGATTTCTCTGTATCCGATACGTGACGTCGTTAATCCTGGTCACTACCTTATATGGTCCGTCCCAACGACGATGTAGCGAGTCACGCAACCACACTAGGTAACCCTCCTCGAACTGCGATTTATTAACTCTCCAGTCATGTTGCTGCCTCATCGTGTTGCTTTTCCATGGTTCATTACAACGAACGCCACTGCGTATCTCCTCCAGCCCATTGCGTTTATCTCCAACCCTATCCGTAACGGAACGCCTATTGACCAAGTTCCCCGGCTTCCGCAGTTTCCTCCCAAGGTTTGTGCTATCGGCGCTTCTATGGGCCCTTTTCCTTTTTGGACAACTGGGCCGCAAATGCCCGCGTTCACCACACTGATAACAACGCGGTACATACTCGCGGTCACGGAAAGGCACTTCCCTCGCACAAACCTTTCTCACTGAAAGTGGCTTCGAGTCATGACGTACGGCCTCCACCTCCAATGCATGAGCTACTGCATCTTTCAAACTTCCATGATGCCCCAATCGAACAGCAGCTCTTACTTCCATATCACGAATACCATCGATGAAAGCTTGAAGTAGAATGCTGTCTACCAAAGAGGCGGATGCCGACTGGTACGCCTTTCTCACCAATGTCTCTATCTCCAAGGCCCACTTCTGCAGAGACTCGTTCCGGCCCTGCCTGCGATCCTTCAGCTGTGCTCTGAAAACGTACTCCAAATGTCGGTCTCCATAGCGAGTCTCTAGCGCCTCAAGTAGGCGACCATATGTCCTCTCATCACCTAAGACTTCCAGTACAGCGAGAGCTTCGTCTCGTAGAGCCAGTGTGAGTGCTGTCTTCGCCTCCCCTTCACTCCATCCATTGGCCTGACAGACAGACTCGAACTGCAACTTGTACGCATTCCACGAGGAAGTACCGTCAAACGGAGGTACCTTGAAGTTTCCACGCACCGGTACAGAGCCATCAGACCTGCTGCTGATCCCGGCAGCCACCTTAACTTCCAGTTTCCGTAAACGGTTCTCAAAGTCCTCCACCTTCTCATTGATGCCATGTAGACGATTCTCGAATTTGATGTCCATATCGGCTAGTTTCCCTTGTATTTCCGTTATCTCATTTTTCCATTCTGCAATGGCCTCTCGGACTTCACGGAGCATACACGACTGCTCCTCCTGTTGTTTACACAATTTCTTGTATTGTTCCTCTTGGGTCTCTCGGGCTTCCTGCTGGGCCTTAACTTGTCTCTCCTCGGCTTCCCGCTGGGCCTTAGCTTGTCTCTCCTCGGCTTCCCGCTGACTGATACACAGCTTCATGTACTGCTCCTCCTGTATTTTAGCCTGCCTCTCCTGGGCTCGGGACTGTTCCTTTAATAAAATCAGGATGGTGTTAAGGTCAATCTCGGCCTTCGGTCTTGGTGACGATGCCGGTGCAGTGACAGTAGATGGACCAGCCACGGTTGCCGTAGAGCCCGCCGCTGCACGTTGGCTCCGAGTTTGGACGCCCTCCGGTTCTTGATCTCGTGGAGTGATCGGCATTTTCTATCCCACTTCTGACACCAAATGTTACGTACGGGGGGGGTGGGTACCGATAGAAAAATGACACTGTTACGAAAATCAAGAATTACACTTTATTTCGGCACTGTAATTACACAAACTAATTACAATCGTTAAACTAAGACCGCTAATAAACACTTTTACAATCACACAATCACTTGTTAACTCTCTTTAATTTTCCCTCTTGATGTTCACTGTATCACTGTTTAGTTGAAACTGTCCCGCCGACTCGATCGTCGCTCTTTATATAGGTACCTACGGTACACAATCCAGAACATTCGAGTAGGTTCAGGTACATTCTCGAGTCGACTTCTAATAATAATAATTAAATACCTAACCGTCGCGTCGGCCCGCTCGCGTGTCCATACCTACTCCAACAGTAGGTAAGTAGATTTATACCTACTTGTGAGTCGCGTCGACGGCTCGCGTGTTTATACCTACACCCAACAGCAGGTAAGCAGGTGTATACCCACCTGTGGTGAGGTAAGGTAAGTACTTGTGTACTTGTGGCTTCCGAAATATACCACACTTTTCTCGATCTTTCGAGATCCTTCTACTACATTCTGACGCATATAGGCACTGTGTAGTGGTTTTGTATGCGTCGCCTTGGATACTGGAATGTTCTTTAGGACTCTCGAATGTTCGACGTACCTCTACGGCATTCTAGCCGTTGTTTCTCGGCCCCGGGGCGTAACAGTACATAGACACGAGTTTATGCACTTATGTATAAAATTTATACTGTCATGAAAACAACATCATTGTCCACATCCAATAGTAAACCTAACTCTCTGATATTCATCATCATCATCAGCCACATGACGTCCACTGCTGGACGGGAGCCTCCCCTAAAGATTTCCATGAGCATTTCTGGGAAATGCCAACAATCGCCACGCTTGGCAGGCGGGTTGGCGATCGCAGTGGTGTTAGAGTTTAACTCACAGAGCGCTGCTGCCTGGCCTCTGGAGAGTTCCCTCGGTCGCCTCGTAAGACGGTAAAAGTTGGACTGGGGGTGTTGACACAATGTGTTCTATTCCCCGTCTCAGATATTACGCATGTTCAATGAGAAACGTAGCGCAGTTTTTGTTACATCGACATTGGCGTCTAATGAACATTTTCCTGTGGGAAAATTGTTACATAACACAAAGAGCACATTACTTAGCACGCTGTCTGTGTCTGATTGAGCTGAGAAATATGCTGCGACTGGCGGAAATCATTATCATCATTAAAAATTTGTATGAGGATTGCCATCATTACGGCCCAATTCTCAAACGATTTTAAAGTTACATTAAGGAAAAGAGCTATTTACGTAACAGTCACTTGGGAGAGGACAATGGCTGGATGTTTTTAAACATTGAACTTAAGCAGTTTTTTTTAAAGTGGCAAAGACTTTCTTGATGTTAAATAGTACGTAATAGAAAATATTTTAAATGTTATATTGTTTAACCCAGCAAACGTTGTTTTGCTAATATACATTACAAACGGTGTTTCTCTGATATTATTTATGTATGTATATAATGTTATTCGTTATGTAGAAGCTCAATAAAACATAATGTGTTGCTCTGTAAACAAAGAAACGACATTTAATGTTCGCTATTTACACAAATCACTTCTTACACTTTAATCTCCTTCTAAATACATATTGCAAAAATGTTATTAATTATTTTACTCGGATTATTTCATCCGCCATTACTCTTCTCGACAGCAAATCAGATGTACACAAGATGGTCCAATGCACAGCGATCTGTCCGCTTTACCAAAATGGGATAGCGCCATCTATGATCCCAGGTATGAACTATCTTGCTTGTGCGGTAACTTCAGAAGTCCATAAAGAAAAGTATAATTTTCTTTATATGTATTATACATATATAAACCTTCCTCAAGGATCACTCTATTAAAGTAGAATGAAACATCATATTATTATTTACCGCTACGTAAATAGCTAAGCATATATAGGTCCCTAAGATAGCGGGGGGCGACATTGTTTTATCTATCTTCTATGTATTGAAGCTAGATTTGTAATTTACCTGCTCATTTTTATTATTTCAATATTAGATGTAAGTATACCTATTCTTACTTTCTTTGCAGTGCCCTGGTTGGTGGTTCCATGGTACCATCTAGATATTTGCTAATATGTCAAAGTTGGTAACGAGGCAATCAATAGCTGGGTAGCATTCAGATTCGTCGTTTCTGGATTAGGTACACCAGAAACCTATAAAGATGCTGTTCTTGTCTTTACTTTCTCTCCTTGAGAATCATAGCGTCAAGTAATTAACTTTCAAAAGACAGCACTAGCTACTCATAATAGCCAATAATGTTACAGGTAGGTAATTTCTTCAAACGACCATGTTTTACGATACTAATATTATAAATCGAAAAGTGAATTTGTTTGTTTGTTCCGCTTTCACGACTGAACCGATTGCTTTGGAATTTTTCATATGTAAAGTTAGAAGTCCGGATTAAGTTATAGGCTACTTTTTATCCCGGAAAAAATTGATATTCCCGAGGGAAATTTAGATTTTTCCGAGGAATGACAAGTTATCTTATAGTTGTCCTTTATAGCACAATATAACCGAAGTCCACGCGGGCGTAGCCGCGGGCGGAAAGCTAGTAAGCTATAAACAAGGTAAGAGTATGTTTGCACAGAGCGGAGCGAAACGCTTTTTACAATCTTTCAAAATAAATGGATGCCGATGCACACGCCAGCCGTCAAGCTGCTGTTATTTAATTTGTAATATAGACTTTGAACCGTTTACACAAAATTTCAGCGTCTGTGGTCCAGTTGGTCGGATACTTGACTTGTAACCCGGGTTCGAGTCCGGCTACTGGACGTGTACCAATGGGACTCTTTTTCAGAGCCTATGTACGCATCGCAACGCTCGTACGGTGAAGGACAACATCGTGATGAAACCCGGACACCACAAGGTGTGTGAACCCTATAACGGCGATGGGCTCACCCCCTGTCACGTTGGGTTAAATCCGCTTGGTGAACCGTGGGCATTTGCTTTAGCAAGTGCCTCTGCCTACCCCGCTTTGGGATTAAAAGGCGTGAAGTGTATTCTACACAAAATTGATTGTTGTTTGATTCATGTAAAATCCGTTTCTATCCGACGCTCGATGTAATACTAATACACCTTAAGACACAGGATCAAAGGCGTAATAGGTGCAGCAATGGAGAAACCAGTCGTCAATTACTGGCCATAATTAAATTAGCAACATATGTGGTATAAAAAGCTTGACCTCATAAAATGCTGGTTCCTGAACCTATAATTAAAATTAACACGCAAATAATAGCTTTAGCACTTTTCGAATCTAATGCAGGATACTGTTGCAGTAGTGTTTGGTTACTTTTAGTCAATAAACTTGAACTCTTCTGTTCTGTGGTGTAAATATATTGCTTCAGTTGTCAGTTTTCTTCCTGTCATGTCGTAGAAAACGATTTCCATAGATCTCAGGAGATTTTGGCTAATTAAAGCTATGGCTAGCAACTTGTAACTGAAGATCCATATTGACATTCTTAACTCCTAATTTTGGCCAAAGGGTCCTAGTAATTCTAAAGATCCACCCTATTTTGGGGATTACGTATGTATGTTATAAACTTACAATCCTTGACAAAAGTCAAAATTATCTACATCCACTTATATATTTTGTAATACGAGTGGAAAGTTGTGGCCCATAAAAGGTTTGAACTAACTTATATTTTACAGCCTATGCGTGCTACAAAACTATCTTTACCGTGAAGGAAATCATCATA
>SJJU01000694.1:0-40018 GCA_012932125.1 Conopomorpha cramerella | reverse complement strand
TGACCTTTCAGTCTATGTGATTTGCTAAGACACTAGGTTTATTTTCCTAGTTGGATTGTACAGTGTGAAGAGTTATCTCGACTGTTCTAGGCGCAGTAAGGTATTTACCCGATGGGAAACCACTATTACTGAGTAAGCCCAGGGTTCTGAGGCTTCTTTCATGATAGATCGAAATGGCTTGTAGTTTGTTAGCGCGGGTACTGACGTCGATATACCTACGATGTAGTGGCAGATTACATTTTATGGATGCATTTACAGCTGGTATTTTTAAACCGCTGTGCGCTGAAGGAAAGTAGAGTAGAGTTAAGAGAGTTATTGTGGGTAGAGTTAAGGTAAGCTATTTTGTATTTAGAACATTTTTTTTCTTGTAAAACATAAACTTACAAATGGAAAGAGGAACAGATTTAAGTATAGATGACGTGTAAAGTATCAAGTTGTGGCCTAAAATTGGAATGATAGTGCATACGATAAAGAATGTTAAAAGATCAAGCTGTGGCGAAGGTGGTATGTAGAGTAACCTTACCATTATCCATTCCCTGACGGATGCCGTGGGTTGTTTCTGCAAACAGTCGGAGTAATTGAAGATTCTCTTCAAAATTCTCTCTAAAAAGGGAGCTTATTTTGGTATAGATACATAGTTCAATGTCCCGACTAACCATTTGAAAACGTATAGCTTTGCCACTGCTATTTAGTACACAGGTACTTAATTCTCCAAGTGGGAGATGAAACCGTAAAACTAGAAGAAGTGTGTCTGCTGAAGGTAATCGCGGCGGGATTACGAGTTGCGCAACGACTTGTCTAGCCAAGGAAGTACCCACAAAACTACCTTAAGGGCGTTAAATAAAACTTTAAGGTTGACGTTACATAAAAGGCTACGGTTAAGCACGTTTAGCTTCTGCAATCACATTGTAAGACTTAGCACCTACTCAGTACTTGCCTATCCATTATATATATAAGGTTACATTTTCGAGACCGGAAAAACTGAAAAAATAGGATATTTGTGTATCATAATAAGCAGTGGCGTGCACTGGCTTTTAGGACAAGGTAGGCAGTAATCACCACGAATTGACACCTTTGTCTTTACAAAATACAGGTACCTATCTATTCATTTACAAAACACAGGACTTCGTGAGTGTAGCAAAAAAAGATATAGCAATAACTCTAGGTTTAGGTCGGGTAGACAAAATATTAGTATTTTGCCTACCTTAGAGTAGGCAGGGTCTGTTTGCCTATATGGTGTGCACGCCACTGACAATAAGATATAAATTAGTACGGGTTCATAAAATTAAAAAAAAATGAAGGCCATTCAAAGTTGCCAATATACTCCCTAGCTATCGAAAAATTCAGATCAAAAATATATTTCTTAGAAAGGTCGTGCCTCTTTTTATTTTAGAAAACGGTTTTTCTAATGATTGAACCTGTCACTGTGTATAAGTAACCATATAAATATAAATAATAATTCTATTTTAGGGTTATATACATGCCAGATAAATAGTACATGATATTTTAACACACGGGCATTTCACACACCGTCAGATCAACGATAAATATACTATAAATATACTACGATAAACAGATGGATAACACACCCAAAACCACATAGCAAAATGTGACTGGAATCGAAACCGCGACCGAATTCACTAGAATATTCTGGCCAAATGTTTGATATACCTTGTATTCCTTGTCCACAGAACATGATGGTTGTCTGCTTCAAGTTCACTCGCTGAGAGCGATAAGGTGGTCTTTTGATAAAGTTTTCAGTTGATTGACAGGTTGAAGTTTCGATCTTTCCAATGAGGTATTCTTACAAGTAATTAAAGTTTTTTAACCGGGTTTATCGGCGCGAGTTTATTAATAAATGAACTCCAAGCTTACCTTTGTCTTTTTGAAAGTCTACCTTTCGAGAAGTAATTTATCCGGGATCACTTAAATAGCCTAATAATTGGACCTTTATTTATAAATTCCAATATCCGAAAGGCATTATTCGATATTCAAACTTTGATGACATTTTGACATGTACCTCAACAGTACACGAATAAAATCCGTGAGATTCGTATTTATTTACACTGAACAACAAAAATAGTCATGCAGACTCTGTAGCCATAACCGGCGCGTCTGATCCAGACTCCATTAAGTGTGATAAAATGTTACATCTTATCCCGGGACACGACCTGTTGCTGCAATAACTTGTAAAATGGCGGGATGCCTGTAAAACAGCATGTTCCCGAGAAACATTGTAAAGTTAAATGCTTTGCCGCGTAAAGCCGGAAAATGTGGTTTTATTCTTTACACAATGTGCAAGTAGGGTTGATGGTTGTTTTGCTTGCGGTTCTCGAGCGACATTTCCTTTGGACAGTTTAAGGGTTGACCGCGTGACTTTATCATATGTACAGTGTCTAATGGCATTAATTTCTCCTGTAGCTATATGAATTACTATAGGTACGACTGCAGCCCTAGCATGTGGGTCAAGAAAGACTCGACATAAAACAAACACGCGCTGTTAGCTCGTCTCGTCGCCTGTTAAATCGCAGCGCGTTATATGTCTTGTCATTTCTTTCTTGGAGCGCTTTGCTAGGGGGGCTGATTTGAACGTAAGTTCAACGACTCCATATTATAAAGAGACGTCGACGAACAGTTTCCATATCTTCCGAATCCATTTGTCGTAATAGATGCATATCTGTGGCTCCTATAGTTGTCCAGTATACAGTTTAGTACATAGTATAATATACATTTTCGAATTTACAGAATCGTAAAAAAAAACACAACAAATCAATATCGGCATACTCGTACCATACCTCATTCATGCACAATATGGTTAAAAAAAATTGCATTCGTCATCGTCTGCGAGGAAGCTCTGTGGGACTGACAGATTAATTGAAGTTTTCGAAGTGGTTTCTTACTTTTGGATATGATTGACGGCAAAAGCTGAACGAGAATGCGCAACTCTCAGAACAATAACCTGTTCTACTGAAGCGCCGCAGCTGCTTTACCGCAGTAAAAGGTATTTTGCTGGTGCCTGATTGTAATATCTGTCTGTTAGAGTGGTTTAGTTTTATATTTTTCCTCCTCACTTTTTACTCTACTTCTAGTTACACTTCTATCTTCTGCATTCTTGGAATGTAAAGTCACTCATTGATTAAGGAAGTGTGACGGGCAGGAAGATTCTTCTTCCCACCAAAAAGCCCCTTACACGCGCATCTGGAACGACACGACATAGATACTCACTCTGATTGGCCGTTATGTTACGCTTCGTGCGACTCAGCTTGTTTTGTCACTTCTTTTTTGGAGCGTTGTGCTAGTGTATGTACAGTGCAGAATGAGAGGTTTTCTGATAGCTTCAAATATGTCAAAAGTAGTTCCAAAACATCTCACAGATGGCGCTAATCAGACATGATCTTAAGGAGAAACTCATTTTAGAATTGTCAACAAAAAATTAAAACATGAAATGACAACCCTGTATAGGTAGTGCCATCTATTGACATTTCTTAGAACTTTAATAAGCCACCTGTCAGAAAACCTCTCATTGGTGTGGCTTTGACGTTTCCCAAGTAATGTCTCAATGTTCATAAAGTTATGTAACAATGTAACATTACGGAAAACAAACAATTTATAAACTAACCTGAAAACTATGTCTCCTAATGTTTTGTTCACTGACCTTATGTATGATTGACTTGCGTCACTCTCCGAATCTATCTCGACGTCAAGTCAGCATGATCTACAGCATCCCGCGGGATCTTGTTTCAGACAACATTAACGTTTATTCCCAGAGTACTTTGCATAATCATTCGATATGGAGCAGAAACCAAAAGTCTTCAATATTACATATTGTACAAGTGAATACCGAAGTGCGTGCTGTCTGGGTAAAAGCCTCAGCCATCAAAAGAGTTTACGACGCGTCTATTTCGTCGTCTGCAGATACATTTGGGACAATGTACAGTACACATTTTGCTCTGTTATGACCCTGTATGACAGCTAGGAGCTTACAGGCCAGAGCTCAGCTCGCAAATAGCATTATAGCTACACAGGCTGTAGCAAAAATGTTTTATGACTAAAAAGAAACGACTCTGCCTAATAAACCGCCGACCTCACAACAATTGCCGTTAATTCTTACTTTCGTAGACGGCCATAAACACCATGTATCACAACAAAAAGGCAGAAATGGGCTTTTCACAGCTTTGAGGCAGTTCAATCGCATTTTATTTGTATTTTATGTGTTTGTGTTGAAAACAATAGGAAAATCATATTAGGTTATTACAAATTTGTATTTAAGACTCATATGCCTTTGGCCATGATATTATGATTACCAATATTTTTAAATTAATTCATAACTAGCTGATCCGGCAAACATTTAGTCCAATTCTAAGCCTAGGCATAAGTCCTTTCTCAGGCTACTACTAACTATATACCAAACATCTTTTAAATCGGTAATTTTGTAATTTTGGCGTGAAAGCGAGACAGACAGAGATACTTTATTTTATAATATCAAATTACTATGAATATTTAATATTTTCATTTATAATATTAGTATAGAAGTATATAATATAGATTTACAAACAATCGTTTGACCTGTATCATGTCTGAAGATGTTGAGCAGCGATGTAAAATAAGGGCCATTTGACGAAATATGTATTATCATAAGCGAACTTCCCTTTTGATTAATACAATTCACAAATTGAAATCTTGAAAATGAAAAGTAGGTTGCGACACAGATCGTGCAAGAGCCCTGAAAATACTTTGGCAATCAGCAGAGAAGCGCTTAACCAAATTTCTCGAATCTTTCAGATCTCACGGCGTTCAGATCCCGGTCGCAGTTATAGGATTGCAGTTTATTCGCGGAAGAACAGAACTATACGGAACCAAACATTTTTGACATTAACTTTGTATGGATTCGTACTCAAACGGAGTCCAAGCTACAATAGTTATGGTAGGTAAGGTCGGATTTATCGCGCAGTTCCTAAGCTTCCTTGAAGCTTGCCAAGTATCTGGTTGACTTCATTAAGCTTAACAGTTCGTTAAGGGTTGGGAACAATTCGGCCAACGAATCGTTTACCGTCAATTTAACTCGCGAAGTAGATAATTTCTCGCTAACTTTCAGGCGGAAATCAAAGCTAGTAGAATATTTCGGAGATTATTCTTGAAATAATATTATAAAGTTCTTTAGGCTTCATGGACGCCAAATTTGACTCGGTTCGACATTGTTATATGAGTAGATGTGTCTTGCTGCCCTCGTATACTTTTGTATGACATTTATTTTCCCACAACGCATTGTTTTAAAGTTAAAGTCCAATGTGTGTTAGTTAAGGAGTATTAATAGCTATATTGGTGCGTTCGTAATAATAAACAAAAATACTCAAGGGTCAGTCAGCTCTCAAGATGTGTATTAAGAATCTGAAGCCTATTTCATGTTTATTACTTAAATCGTACGAATTTATCTTCACATCGTGTTCATTTGCAGTTACCATGACGAACGATAGAAAAGAATACGAAATAATGACGAAAAACGGAACGGGTTCTCAATGACTACTACTAACGATAATAAAAAAAATATATAAATACACTTCACGCCTTTAATCCCAAAGAGGGGTAGGCAGAGGCACTTGCTAAAGCAAATACCCACGGTTCACCAAGCGTATTTAACCCAACGTGACAGGGGGTGAGCCCATCGCCGTTATAGGGTTCACACACCTTGTGGTGTGCGGGTTTCATCACGATGTTGTCCTTCACCGTACGAGCGTTGCGTTGCGTACATAGGCTCTGAAAAAGAGTCCCACTGGTACACGTCCAGTAGCCGGACTCGAACCTGGGACCTCCCGGTTACAAGTCAAGGGTCCGACCAACTGGACCACAGACGCTCTAATGATAACTTTTAACAGATAGTCCGTTTTTAAAAATGTTTTTTTGTACCTCAATGGTGGTCTCTAATAAATTTGTACAAAAAAAAATGTTATACTTTTTTAGGTTTTCCATGATTTATTTTTTTATGAATGTGCTTTACTTGTTGGTTCCCACTGATTACTTTCGACCATACAGCTTAATAATCTCGCGGCAATAAATGAACTACTGCGATGCTAAATTCTTGATAAGCAATGTGACCTAGAATGCGACATCGGACGAGAAATCTCGGACAAATTCTGTGCCAATCATAGCCACTATACAAGTGCCTTTATGTCTTACAATGTCTTACAATTAAGGGTTCAGGTATTGATGGGAAATTGAACAAAAATTTCAGTTCATAGTTGATAGTAATGCCATGCCGACGTCAACAATCCAGACCGGAAGGAATCTGGAGCATAGATAATTGTGTTCCCACGTTTGAATATCAAGATTGGATTCTGCAATTTGATTGGTGGTTACAGGTATTAAACTAGCAATGTGTAGTTAATGGACCATGTAGTCGATAAACTCCTAAAATACAAAATGTCATCTTCATCATCATCACCATAACGTCCACTTCTGAGCCAGGGCCTCCCCCAATGATTTCCGTCATTTGGGGGGAAATTCTAATAATTATCGCGCTTTTTTTATCACTATGAACTAGCGTTTGACCACCATCCTGCCTGATGTTAAGCAGCGATGTGGTTTACGATGGAGCACACTTGTTAATTAGGTGAATAGGTACCTAATTAACAAATGTGCAACCCCAGTGACTTAAAGAAGGCTGGTTGGCGTTCGCAGTGGTGTTGTGATTTAACTCACAGAGAGCGCTGCTGCTCGTTCTCTGGAGAGTTCCCTCGGTCGCCTCTTACGGCCCCCGCGATGGGAAAAGTTGGGCTAGGGTGATGAAACCTATATTCTACTCCCACTGACCACTGATGTAAATGTATCTATTTACGTATTATGAAATTCAATTCAGTTGAACTTGTCAACATTACTATGTAGTTGTTGAACAGTTTATTGGAAACACAACATAGTTTCTAACATAGTTCAAAGCACTTACGTCTAATACCCATTCATTCTATTACAGAAGCTTCTTGAAAGGCACAACTCACCATGTTTGTAGAGAAAATTCATTTCCTCCGAAGATACAAAAGGTAGGTAAAGTACAGTTAGCAGCAAATAACTGTCTTGTCTTGGTTATTTTCCGCCCAATTGTTAAATTATTAAATAAGCGTTAAGAAACCGCAATCGGAAACGAATTGTTGACGTGATAGGGGAAATAAGGAGTCAAATTTGACTTTATGACGCGTGGTGCCGACAATTGAATACATGTGTCACCACCCCAGTCTTCCCGTCGTGGGGGTCGTAAGTGGTGACCGAGGGAACTGTCCAGAGAACGAGCAGCAGCGCTATCTGTGAGTAAAACCACAACACCACTTCGATCGACAACCCGTCGGCCAAGCGCGGCGATTATTGGCATTTCCCTTCAAATGATCACGGAAATCATTAAGGGAGGCCCTCGTCCAGTAGTGGACGTCATGTGGCTAATTTTAATTATGACGCGAGTATAGATCATAATGTACCTTTTTTTTCTTTGTTTTCGAACGGGAAATCCTTTATGGATAGCCAGCCGCCCAGGGGAGTGACTGGGTTTTGACGGACTCACACCGACTAAAACCCCTCCGGTGGTCTTCGGCGGTGCATGACGGGTGACTCCAGGATCTCCAAAGAACGCACCGGTGTCACCCTCGCACTGCGTCCTTAGACGCGCAGGGAAGTAGATCATAATGTACCTACTACAGGTTTTAGTCAACATTTACATGCTCTGTAAACTGTACACCACCCCATAAAGGTTAATTTCGATGGTCCCAATTAAAAATGTCGGTAGTGCAATTTTAGGAATATGTACTTTTCTACACCGTTAGATTGGCGATATTAAGATCTATAAACTTATAGGTATATTACATCACGTAAAGGAACCAAAGAGTATAAGCTGTTGTAAATTTGAAGTATGTGCCACAAGTAGTTTAGTTTTAATATCCAAAACTAACTTCTATCTTCTCTCCTGAACATGTTCCGTTGTGTAGATCCGACTTTCTCAATAGGGATTGATCATTGATTTTTTACTTGTAACATCTTTATATCCAACTTTAATAAATTAAATTGACAACTTTACGGCCTCTACCTTATTGGTGTTTTAGTGACACAGGAACCATTTATTTGGCGGACTGTACAGCCATTTAAGAGTACGTCTACGTCTCGCGCGATATAAACTACGCGACTATTGTCTTGGAAAGTTCAACATGTGTTGTCTGAGAAATTTTAGAGACGAGAACAAAACGTAATAGTCAGAAGTTGGAAGACGTTACGGCTGTAATGTACCAACTGAAATTTTCACATAGGGTTGCTGAGATATTATAAAAATAATTGTCAATTCTCAATAAAATTCTTTATTAGTTTTCACAATGTTAGGATGGAACATTAGTACAGACTATAGGAGGACAATATCATGAGCTTTGTTGGGCACAGCAAGTGGTGATACAATAAGATACTTAATAATATAACGATAAAGTGTTTTAGTTGTAGTACAGTAACTAGAAAATATTTTGGTAATACAAAATTTTAACAAAGAAAGAATGTGCCTATATGAACAATATGTTGCATAGTATCTACCTACCTATCTGTTTCCAGAGCTCACTGATCGCGTTATCAAAATATTTGTACTGTACTCTTTTCGACCTCCTGTTAGACCTAGGATCGACAGGTCAGAGCTTAATCAATGGCCCATGGTAGGCGACCACTAAAATACAATCAGATGGAATTCATTGTAATTCTTTAACCCGTATAGTGGGAAACGCTTGGGCTCATGCATCGACTACGCAGCAAAATTATAAATGTGCTTTTTAATTTAAATGTTATGCTTGCTTGTCTGTTTAAGGTTTCAATGTGAAATTGTTAAATCTAATAGCGCATTAATAATAAGAATTGTAACTAAATGTTTCCGCTCAAATTGTTAAATCTAATAGCGCATTAATAATAAGAATTGTAACTAAATGTTTCCGCTCAAAGTCCGATGTTTGCGTACCCTAACATCGTCAGTGAAGAAAAGAAAGCGAAGTGTCTAACTAGTCAAACATTTTGTACCTCCAGCCCGCGTAATTCCCGACAAGTTACGAGAGCCTTTGTACATGATCACAGTTCTCGGTCGCCTTCAGAAAGCAACTGTTGACTTATATTATGGAAACTTATTTTCTGAACAGAAGATAGAGCGTCTGTGGTCCAGTTGGTCGGGTACTCGACTTGCAATCGTGAGGTCGCTCGCGTGATAAAATCAAAGAATCCAAAAGTCAATGTGAAAATCGTATGTTTATATTCAGTTGACCTCTACGTTCCTTTAGTTCGGAGGAATTGCTGTCTACATTAAAAAGGGGTCTGGATGTGTTAATTTTTAAATAGCTCCCACCAATTTAGGTTCGTCTACTTAGTTATTGCGGAATACATTCTTGTATTATCTTCCATTATTCCATTATCTAGCACGAACGTGATCACCGTTTTATACATATATTTTATCTGAGATCTCAGTCTTATTTAAATAGTACTAGTTAATACTAAGCACATACTACCATCTGAATATAGCATGTAGTTCGCCTTAATCATTTACTACATCCTTGCGGGTTCCGGCGTTAGTGAGCTGTCGCTACTTAGGTACGAGTTCATATATCTATATAAAGAATTTTAAAAATATTGAAAAATAGGCGTAACGTATTGTCAATATTTTTTTTATATTTGTTCACCGACTACGGGCCTGATATGGATGCTTAAGGGCAATTAAACAGGCTATGTCCACGCTTTCTCTGTGATACCAAATCAGGAATGAGGAGATCCGTAGGAGAATTAAAGTCAGTGACGAGCAGTGATAGCAGTGGGCAGGGCAGTTCATAGGATTGATGACCGATGGGGTCTGAAAAGTTCTAGAGTGGCAGCCACTAACGGGAAAGTTATGCATAGGTACCTCCATCAAGGTGGACCGAAGATCTGGTTTTGACGTCGATACGCATTGGCTGAGGAAGGCACAAAATATATAGTTGGTGGCGTGTCTTTGGGGAGGCTTATATCCAGCAGTGTTTGTCAGTAGGCTTTTAAAAATCAAGCCTAACAATTTGTATATAGTCTAAAGAAAATGGAGCTCAGCTAAAAAGGAAAGCTTTTTATAATATTAGTATTAGTATATTTAAGGATTGCAAACTTGTATAATGTAAAGCATACTATTCTTAGTACCGGGACGTCGGCGTACGTCTCATTAATACAAATTACCGGTTAACTACGGTTAGCTACGCCGTAGTCAAGACTACGAGGCGTAGCAGAGGCCTGATTCTCCTAAGCTCTTGCTCTCTTGTACTCCTAGTTACTGATCATCAAAGTCAAAGTTAGATTATTAATGCTATCGTAATTAATTCCTACTTATTACTATACAGATACAGTAAAGCACTCGGTTTGTTCCAATTGGCTTTGATATTATTAGAAATCAATCGAAATATGTCGGTGTTTTGATTTGTCTTATAAATTATTCAAAGGAAAACGTGTGTATGGAATACTTTGTGTTAAAAGTATCAAACGAGTTCTAATCTTAGGATTACTTTTAGGTTAAAAATAGATTAGAAGTACTTGCTCATGTTGTTTTACTACCTTTTTACAGCTCGTAATATACTTGAAAGCGTGTCATTTTATACATAAATATATTTATATTATTAGGATATTGTCATACACACCCAAACTAGGATATCCTGTACGATGGGTACCGGAAACTTACATATTGAAATAGTTTACCCGACAAACATTGTTTGGCCGATAAACATAAAACACAACATTTTCTTTTCAATTGAAATGTAGCCTATTTTCCTCCTTAGATTCTAAACAAAACTATCTGTATACCAAAATTAATTAAAATCGCTTCAGTAGAATTAGCGCGAAAGCGAGATACACAGAGTCACTTTCATATTTACCCCCTTACCAATAAACGCCTTTTTACTTACACAACTGTTATTACAGGTCTACTTGAACTGGTTATTCCGTATTTGACATATAACTGACAAGTTAAGTTGAGCTTTGTGTATCTTCGAAATAGCAATTCCGCCATTATTAGTAAGGCCCTTATAATATTGGTATGGATTACAAACCCTAAAATATAGAGGTATATAAATAGATAAAACATCACGCACACAACAAAAGCTTCAGTTCATCAATGAAGCATTATGTCTGTGGCGGTAACAGCTGTCATACTTCTCACTGTCATTGTCAACAGATATGAAATTCAAGAGAAACGAAATGAAATAGTATACGTTGACATGCTGTCAAGCATATGCTCAACTACTTGCTCTGTGGATTTACCATACGAATATTTAGAAAAGAAGAAAGGCTAATTTATAAGAATATTCTTCTAATTACCCTTTGTAGTTAGTAGTTGAGACTGCCTCTGTGATATGTCGATGCTTGGTATGAAAACAAGTAAAACTATAGTTAAGTAAAAACGCGAAAAAATTTAAAATACGTTTTATTTTTCTTTAATTTATCCAAATTAACGGGCTACTCTGTATAAATTTATCCGTGGTCATACATAAAAATAATATATGCGTCGACTTGAAAACCTCCTATGTTTTTCGTCGAAAAAATATTTTATCTAATTTGGTTTACTGTCTTCTTGTGTGTGCTTTCTGTTGTTACTATCGATATTGTGTTAGTCTGGAATATAATATAGCTATTTACGAAAATAAGAAAGATGAAATAAAACTAAAACAAAACACCACCACATTTCCTTTGTGTATCAACTACTATACAATGTCCACCGAATAAACAAAAATGCATAAAGAGTAAAATAGAGATGTCCACCGCATGCACTTTGTGTTCAACTACAAACTCCGGGATTCACCGTAAAGGTAGTAGGTAAGCACAAACCTCTTCAGAGTCAAGGAACTAGTCTCAAATACACTACGGAGTTTTCTCATTTCCTCAATGTACAATGTTCACTGACGTACCAACGCCGAACTATTGTTTAGCAGGTCAGCTTATGCTAGTCTGCTTAGGTTCCCAGTAGAAAGACGCCAGGTGTAATGGTAGTACATGCGCCCCAGAGGTTACATCGTTTTAGGGAACACGATTCTGCGCTCAGCCAGCCGTTCAGATCCATTCGAACGGGTTAAATCTAAACGTGAATCTTGAGCTGGCTCGCGTAATAAAATCAAAGAATCCAGAAGTCAATGTGAAAATCTTATGTTTATGTTCATTTGACCGCTACGTTCCTTTAGTTCGGAGGAATTGCTTTCTACACTGTAACGGGAACTGGATGTGTTAATTTTTAAATAGCTCCCACCAATTTAGGTTCGTCTACTTACTTTGTGGTGGAGAAAAGTTTTAGCTGATTTTCTCAGTAGAAGTGCTGATGCTGTCGTGAGATAGTACAGCTGTTATTGTTTTGTAATAAAAAATGTTTTTATATGTTGCTCTATAATCGTCACTAAAAGGATTTACACAATTGAATAAAAATGAATCGTATTGTGTTTACTTCCAAATAATTTTCTAACTTACACACCAGTGCAGTGTTTAACTTAATTTATTGACATTGAATTATGTTTAGGGCATTAAATTGACGAAACATAGTGCGGATATAAATCTGTATTTAATATTTTGAAAAAGTTGATAAAGAAGCAATATTTAAAAACAAAATAACGTTTAACCCAAAATTTTATGTGCAGTTAGTAATTTAGTTAGGTTAGGTTAAATTTTTTTGATATGCGATTGAATACTAACCGCTTGAAATCATGTGAGGACTCGAGTATAAAATGTAGCTGATGGTAGAAGTAACTTTCATTGACCACTGACTTTCCAGAGCAGTTTCCAACACAAAGTGAAGAACAACTCTGAGAAAGCATGACAAAGTTAAAGGTGTATGCTTAAATTACAAACGTTTGTAACTTTCTGAAAATCGTGCATACAGTACCCCCAAAGATATTAATCGCATCCGTTTCCAAGATACTTGCCTAATGTCTCACTTCAATCAAATGCTGAAATTACACTTAAAACTTCAATACATCTAAGTGTCCCTATCTCCCTTTCGTAAACCAAAGACAGTCCAAAGGTAAGCTTGAGTAACGCAATTTAATTAATTGAGATCCGTCAAAGGATTGCTCAAGTAATCCGGGGCGAGTGTGCGAAGCCGCTAAGGCGCCTCTCACACGGGCCCGTGTGCCGGGAGCTTATCGGTCGGTAAGCCGCACAGCCATGTTGGCACAGACTTGCACTAAAGTAAGATTTGTTATAATATTGCCTTACTGAGATTGGGTCCCAAATGCTCGTTACTTTATTTAGTGAGTGCATTGAGAGGTAGTTGTGGTCTGGATTGGTTTTACTTCGTACTTTTTACTAGCTGTTAGATATACTTACCTGTCATTTTGTACTTCTATCCTTCTCTGGTGACGTGTGCAACGAGTGAGATAGAACTACAATATGATTACTACTATATTCTTAAAGTTAACGGACTATAGTTTTCAGTAAGTATAATAAAATTCCAAAACGGAGTAAGCAACAAATGTTCTCGGTTCAACAATAGTATTTAACCCACCGTGATAGGGGATGATCCTATAGTCGTTATAGAGTTCACAGACCATGTGATATGCGGGTTTCATCACGATGATGTCGTTCAACGCAGGAGCGTTGCGTAGCGTACATAGGTTGATCCTGAATTCGCTTCAGCTTATCCCTATCTATATATATACGTATATTTATTTATATTCATCTATCTCTTACGAAAAACATGATGAACCTAGCATACCATATATAAAACATGAGAACCCTATAACAGCGACAGGTGCATCCTGTATCACGTTGGCTTAAACATTTGGTTAAGCGGTAGCATTAGCTTAGTGCGACTGCCTACGCCGCTTTGAGACAAATAGACACGAGTGTAGTATGTACAAACACTACCTATATAAAAATCTGCGGCCACACGAAGGTAATATTTCACACACTGAGTAGCAAGTATTGTAGCATTCCGCAACTGCCCTCTAGGGTAAACTATAGAGTGATTGGTGTGCTCTGCCCAAGCTCGGAGGCGGCCGCGGACATATTTTTCAGAGTGCAAAGCTCTGTATGTACCAATCATGCATTTAGAACAGGAATATAGTATCCGAATGGATTACAATTTTAACAATGTGTACTAGAAAAATATATGGATGTTCAAATTGTGCCCTGCGGTGCTACCAGCAGTTTATTTTGTTCATTCCGTTTCCATAGGAAGTTCCAGATAAAATATATGGAAAATTCCAGTTAAACGCGCACAGATTGAACCGCAAAATTACCCGTTATTATTATGCAAAGAGGTATAACATACACTGTAATTTCACATATTAGTTTGATAATAAGCTTTCACATTTATTATATTAGCAGGAGAGATAAAATTTGCTTAAGCCGGAGTAATTATGAAGTCCGGCAAGACAAAATATAAAATAAGCTCAGTTATACAAAAATAATATTATTTTCCTCTCGGAAACTTTCCCGCATACCTACATAGTAACAGTAGATATAAACAAAACACTGTAAACCGTGTTTCGCACTCATTCTGCGGCGTATCCATCAAACTGAATTCGTGTGTTTCAGATTGGAAAAGCAAAATTGGGTCAGTGCAGTCGTACCAATACCTAGGCTAGTTTAATTTTTCATTCTACCCTCGATCTGTGTAAGTCGCGTGGGGTTGTGAATGTGCGATCGTCGGATACCGATTCCACGCGAGTCCTTTTAGCAAACATACGACAATTTCGTTTGCTTTGACGTGGTCGGCGCGTCGTGCTCTGTTTGACGACTGAATACGAAATAGCGATGCGTGCAGCAATGCTCATTTTGCTATCGAATTATAGCGGGGCTCTGCGGTCATTAAGTACCTCTAAAGCTCGGGCTAAACCGCAGATACTGAGACAGTAATGACTTGTTACCCTGTGGTGTGATGCTGGTATCTTTGAAAATGGTGTTCCAAGTCAGTAATTTTTGCTAACATGTATCTTTTGCTTCCTTGCAGTATACCTGCAATTGTATAGGAAGTGCCACGGGAATCTTTTGTCGCGCGGCTAAAACGTTTGCATTTAAAGTCTTGTCATGGAAAATGCTCTACAAATGTTCACAATACAAAAATAAAACGAAGCACTTGCACAGTGAAAAACCGGAGATATTTGCGTTCTTGTCGAAAAATGAGCATGTTAATATTTTCTCCAAAGGAAATTCCCCGAATGGTGTTCCATGTCGATCATCAAAAAAACTCTTTTTGACCGAAACTGTTTGCAACAACTTCAATTAATACTAAAGAAGTGTCTTGTGTGAATTTGTACCTGATCAAGAATCGAAACAGAAACAAGTAGTGACCTCTATGTCATAGAGGAAAATAAGATGGAAAATGCCTCGGCGCCAAAACATCCTATAAGTAAACAATTAAACAGAGACGCAAGGTGGAGAGGAGATCCGACAGTATTTGATAGCTAGCCTTAAAAAAAAAGTATCGGTAATCAATAATAAAAAAAATCATAAGAATATCACGATTACTTAATTCTTTTTATTACGCTTCGAAAAATGTTACTTACAAGCAACCTTTCTTTGTTAGAGAAAGGTTTCCTCCAGTCTATCAAGAATCGTCGTTCGCTTACATTAAAAACTAAATACATCAATGCATAGTACATATAAAACAAAGTCGCCTCCCGCTCTCTATGTATGCTTAGTTTTTTGAAACTACGCAACGTATTTTGGTGTATAAAGTCATCTTTGGCTTTATTTAATTCCTGTATAATACATGCATATAATAACAAAAAAAACACTACTAATAATGCATAATATGGACAGAACAACGTTTTCCGAGACAGCTAGTTAAATACCAAACTAAATATTTATTATATAAAATAATAAACTGTAAAATATATTAATATATATTGGTTTATTCCTATTTGTTCCTTTATCAGTTCCTTTTTAACCCCCGGCGCAAAAAGAGGGGTGTTATAAGTTTGACATGTCTGTCTGTGGCATCATAGCTCCCGAACGAATGAACCGATTTAAATTTAGTTTTTTTTTGTATTACAGGTGTTTTACGGGCGAGTGTTCTTAGCTATGTTTGGTGGAAATCGGTTCACCCATTCAAAAGTTATGGGGTTGAAAGTGGGGTTGAAAAAATTTACTTGAGTAAATATGTCCAAGTGGGGTATCAAATGAAAGAGCACGACACGAATATTTAGAATCTGTTCATCAAATCAAAATGAGAATCAGATACTTTGTTCAAAAGTTATGAGGGTTGAAAGTGGGGAAAAAAGTCGACTTTATACAAATATGTTCAAGTGGGGTATCAAATGAAAGGGCACGACACGAACATTTAAAATCCGGGGTTTTTTAAATTTTGCAATTTATATTTTTTGGAACGAAAATGTGTCAGTTTTCCTTCAGAAAGGAACTACTGGGAATAAACGACTAGATAGATCTATATGGTCTCGTGGTCAGGATACTTGTCTCTGCGACTACCATCTATTGCTTCTGTAATAATTCCCCCCAGGGGTAATAGATATTCATGTGTTTGTACTAATGCAATCCGACATCCTGTATTTGTCATACGCTTACCTATGTTGGTATCTAAACTATATGCCATTGATATACATACACACACACTTTTAATCCAAAGCATCCAAAGCGGGGTAGGCAGAGGAACTTGCTAAAGAAAATGCCCACACCAAGCGTATTTAACCCAACGTAACTAGGGGTGAGCCCATCGCCGTTATAGGGTTCACACTCCTTATGGTGTACGGGTTTCATCACGATGTTGTCATTCACCGTTCGAGAGTTTCATTGCGTACATAGTCTCTGAAAAAGAGTCCCATTGGTACATGACCATTAGCCGGACTCGAACCCGCGACCTCCCGGTTACAAGTCAAGTATCCGACCAAGTGAATAAAAAAATACGGGTCAATTATTTTATATTTTCTTCAATTTTCAATAAAAATATCATTTACCATTCGAAATGCAAAGTTGTCAATTATAGATGGATGAACCGAAACGTCGCGAGTTACATTCCAGCTACAGATATATTGCTTTAGTGATGAGCTGAAACATTTGTTATGTTCGTCTGGGTGTTTTATGTATTTAAAAGCAATACTCTGGCGTATCCTACTGTTTATATCTATAAACGCTTGGATTTGTCTGCTATTATACTCTAATTTATAATTGGTACCGCGAACAAACATAATAAAGTATGCATACTATCGAATTGAGTACGTACCCTCCTTTTTTAATGTCGCTTAAAAATGGTTGATAAAACCTGGCATAAAATAATGACAGAGAGCGAGACACATGATTGATAGTTTATGTGGCTTCGGTGCCACATAAAATTGGTAGTTTAAAAGTTTTTAAGCGACATTAAAAAAGGAGGGTACGTACTCAATTCGATAGTATGCATACTTTATTATGTTTGTTCGCGGATATCTTCGACTTTTATGTAGATTCTTTTTTTGATGGATATATATCAAAGGTGGTCCCATGATAGGGAAATCAGGGGTTGATGATGGCAGACCAGATAATTCAAGGGGAACTTTAAAGAATCGTAAGGAAGATTAGTATGTACTGATTGAAGTTGCTTCTTTTTTCTTTATAATTATTATTGCGTATCAAACTTAGTTGAAAGGTAAATCCAAACTTATTAAGTTTGGAATTTATCTCTTAGTGTATCGTCACGCACGCAGTCCAAATATAAACCAATCAATTATTAATGTATTGGTCTTAATACTTGAAATACACCCTTTTACGCGATCTTTGATTGTATTAACTACTTAATCTATTTTATTCATAAGTTTGATTTTATGGCAAGAGCGTTATTGAGCAAGCAAAAAATATCTTTAACATCAGTCAAACATGTTGAAATTAAAAAAGGGTAAATGTTTGTTTATGATTTACGAGCCTCTGGTCTATTGAAAATCTCCAAAATGTTGGTTATATCTGCAAGGATTCTACGAGAATATGCTAGTTTACGGAAATTGAAAATACTTATTTGCACCGTCAGCTAGTTGATGATAAAGTCCACATTTTTGTAGGTGAGTTCCGTAGAAGAGCCAAAGTCAAAGACATAAACTTTGCCCGACGGGTTCTGAATGTAGAATAGCGGCCACGAATAGGAAAGCGCAGCGTGGGTAGAGTTCCAACATGGTGGTCCTACGACCTGTCAAGACGGGGTAGCTACAAGACCGATCGTTGTGGAGCGCCTTTTGGGAGGCATATGTCCAGCAGTAGACGTCGGCCTGACATGACTGACGAAAATTTATGAATGTCAAAAAAACGTAACAATTTACAAAGAAAAACTAATTACGCATCAACGTGAAGTGGCTATTACCTAATGTCTGATTTTTTGTTCCTACGCAATAAATAACTAAAAAAGAAAACCAAACTTATCACATACCGATACCTGAGCAATCAAATTAAAGTGCGTAGATATATCGATTATTTACAAAATATTACAATTCATAATTGAAGTATTGCGTGTACCAATATTAACAACTTAGAACAATACGAAAATTAAGCGTTTTTTTTTCTAAATGGTTCTGAGCGTTTGATGAATTAACGTCTTAATGAAGCTTGGAATTGTTTTGAGCTTTATTTGTAGTGTCTTAGGTATGTCCCGTTAGTTCTATCGAAGTTTCAAGTTCAAGTTTCTCTCTCCCACTTTTTCTACAGAAAGAAAAGGACGAACAAACTAATCTCGTCCAATAATGTCACTTTGTCTTTTGAGAGCAAGTCCACTTTTGGTGTTAGTATGAGGCATGGTGACGGCGAATAGAATACATGTGTCACCACCCCAGCTCAACGTTTCCCGTCGTGGGGGTCGTAAGAGGCGACCGAAGGAACTCTCCAGAGGACGGGCATCAGCGCTCTATGTGAGTCACACCACAACATCACTACGATCGCCAACCCGCCTGCCAAGCGTGGAGATTATGGGCACCCCCCCCCCAACTGATAATGGAAATCATTGGAGGTTCACTCGTCCAGATGTGAACGCCAAGTGTGGCTGATGATGTATTTTTATTAATTTATTACTTTAAAAAAATACTCTCAGATGTGATATCTCAGATGTGTTGTCAGGCTCTTTGACTTTACAATACAACATAGAGGTAATTTCCTATTACACGTTGGGTTTGCAGGCACGTTATTTGCTTTACCCTCCTATAGCGACTGCTATTAGCGCTAGAACTTAATACAGCAATATGTCGCTGTCTGTACATACCTCTACAAAACAAATTTCCGTTTAGATGATGTACCTTTATCGCATCTCGTATCAGAGCTATTCAGGTACAACATCTCACGAACATCTGTCGCTGACTGTACCTCTACAATACAAATTTCCGTTTATACGATATGGATCGACGGCGGTGGAGTATGCCAACACCGCCGCCAGCATATTCCACGTAATTAGGTTATTAGTGAGTTTCTGTGCTGTGAGATAGTTTACTCACATCTCGACTCACCTGTACATACATACATGTACGTATGTAGTTTATGTTTATCGCAACGAAGACGTGTCATGAAGAATAATTGGCAAACTTTCCACGTAACCCGCGAAACTGTGCGCCGTCACGCGATTCTCGCCTCTATGGTGAGGTGGAATAGCTTGTTTTGAATGCTTTGTTCACGGGTCTTGTTTCAGGGCGGGCGGCTGCGAACACACGAAGGCTTTGTGCCTGAACAATAAGGCGTCAAACAAACTATAGAAACTGTTAACAAAGTTGTGTTTAAAAGCGGGAATTTTCTGACACGTTTGCTAACGTTCTCCCCCGGCCGTGGAGATAAGTGCTGGGTTTATTATAAAAAGTGTTTTTCCAGCTACCAACCCGGACAATGCGGTGACGGGATTAAAAAAAATAGTAAAAAGAGAAAACAACCCGGCATTTTTGTTTACTTACTGCATTTTTTCGTTCCTAGGTGTTTTTTTGCGGAATGGTTGTGTTTTCAGTTAGCATAAATAAGTCCTAGAGCGCGCTTACTTATTGCGAATATTATAATTGCGAACTTTTGGTCAGGCGTTTTTTCGTATTTATTTCGCGGCTACTTATGAATTCTGACTAAATTTGACAACCACTGTAGTCTAACTTACAAATAGAAATATTTTTTCTAACATTAAGATTTGTTAAATAAAAATAAATAATACACTTCACGCCTTTTACTCCCAAAGCAGAGGTACTTGCTAAAGCAAATGTCCACGGTTCGAAAACCTACTATGATAAATTAAAGTATGTCAAAACAATGAATTTTATTCATTTTCAACATCATGTTTCATAAAGACATTTACAGCTTAAGACCTACACAATCGACGGTATTTAAAAAGAAAAAGTGAAAAGTGCAAGTTCTTTTTTCAAATAAAGTATGAATGCAGTTTTTCTTTTTATCAAAATCGGTGGCATGTTTCCTAAGAACAAATCTTCGTATGTCTTATAGTTTCAGACTTTCCCATACTGACCCATTTGAATGATCTACCTTGTATGTATGTATTAGATGATTTCTTCACTATGGGGGCTTCGATCGTTGAAAAAATATCATATCTCGCTTTACATAAAGATAAGTGCTTTTTTAGTGCTTTCTTTCCATAGCACGTCAGAAGTTTTTATAGTTACTTCAAATACATATTATTTAAAAAAAATGTATTACAGCAAAACTGGCATGTACATCACAAGTAATATATTAGAAACATCTCACTATAAGAGGTACATTTGTAGGTATAGAAGCAACTAGACCTATTTGTCTCGTTCCTGGCTGTATATTTTTTATATGACCTCATTATTGGAGAAATTATCTTTTTTTCTGTAGTGTCGCTAGTTTTATAGCCTAAGGCATGATATTATGTGGATAATATCAACAATAATTGCGAGTTATGTCTCGATTTTCTGAACAATAGCTATTGCCAGAAGTAATTTAGATAGTATTAGTGACTCTAATCTTGAGACCAGTATTAAGGATAACTAGGTGTGCCTGCGACACTAAGATGGACTAATATTTAAGAAAATTCACTTCACTCCTTTTAGTCCCAAAGCGAGGTAGGCACCGGAACCTGCTAAGCAAATGCAGACGGATCACCAAGCTATTTAACCCAATTCTATTGGGCGAGGCCATCGCTCCATCGTTATAGGTTTCACACACCTTGTGGTATGTTGTCCTTCATCGTGCCTTGGGTAGAGTACATAACCACTTAGTAGTACACGGACGTTATCAGCCGTGTCTCCAATCCACAATCACTCAATTGCAAGTCGACCACTGGGCGAAATACGCTACTAAATTACAGTTTTTGCTAATCTTACATAAAGTATCACTTGCTCAGTGAATACTGAGTGATAAGTAAGGACTTTAAAAATAATATGTTTTTGCCTTTGGCATAGTTCAGAAAGTAAGTACTCGTACCACCTACCTAAATTAGGAAAACACATTTCAATGTAAATTTACGCCTACACTGTCTTATTACCTACAGTATACATATAATATGAACACACAAAAGCAACGCTTCAGAAGATCTTACATCCCACGTTAGTGTGCTTTCTTCACCACGTGTATACTGTTAGAACAACGCACTGCTGATTCTCTATGCAATTCTAATCTTCATACATACACTATGCAGGAACTTCAAAGGCTAAGTAGTTGAGATATATTATTCAAACATTATCTACTTAACGAAATAAGTGGGTTTTGCGCGAGTTCGCTTGCCCATTATGTATGCAGAGGCGCTTGTTTGTTGAGGAGAGGCTTTTAGGGTGGGGGTCAACTTATACTGGTTGTTCGTACAGCTGACAAGGCCACAGCTTAGAAGGGAATACCTCTGGAATATGATTATGTAGTAAAGTAATTTAAAAATCTATTTTCATCCTTAGTGTACGCACGAAAGCTCAAGTCTTTTGAGGCGTGCTCTCTCTCTCTATTTACAGCGTTAGGGAAGGTAGAGAATAGGCTTATTCGTCTCTTTTGCGGTAGATACTGTATTTTTATACTGCAAACTGTCCTGGTTTGCTCACATGGAGCTGGTCTCAACAAGAATCATACGGCGTATATGGATATTCAAAATACGAGTATTCAGAAATGTGGCCAATAAGAAACTTTTGAACCAGATCTATGTGGCACTAGATACAGTCAGCGATCACGCACTGCATTCCAGTTTGGGGCCGTTCAGAAAAAAAAAACATTTATGTATCTTGAAAAATCACAAAGATCAAGATGATCTAATCAAGGTTGTGTACTTCTTACTTTACCGATTTCCGACCACTCAACTTTATACAATTTCAAAGCTAAATCTTTAAAAAAAGATAAATGTTTAAAAAAAAATTGTCATTATACTGACGGTCAGTCAGCTTGTGACCACGGCACATGTAACTGTGTCGAAACGCCGGGCAAACAACGAAGGTAAGCCATGCGGCTTACCTTCGGCGTTGTTGCTAATCTTTGGTTAATTTTAGCGTCGTAATACCCGTTTTAAACTTTTCATATAATTTCATAGTTGCTAACAATAATAAAAAAACAAAATCAAAACTAAGCACCAGGCGATGTTATAATGTGAACATAATTGCTAAAGTAGTAGCGTGCGATCTGTTTTTGCTTGGAGACAATTTTAAAGAGAGCGTTTATTGAGACATTCTTTCCGTGTATGTATGCTAAGCTTGTGACAGCAGTAGTTGTCTGTACATAATATGTACCACAATGTTATCAATATAGGTACAATGATTCCGAAAAGTCCATTTGAATCGCAGTCTATTGTTTCTGTAGAGCCTTCTAAGTCAATTTCAGCAGGTGTCAACGCACCGGAACAAGAAAAAAATCAATCTCCTCATACAAAGTTGATCAACTGAGCTTTGCGTGTGAAGTCGTCGGATTATTTTGTGTCCCGAGGCATTGACACGGCAAATGGGCTCAATAATTATCGAAATACTTTATTAATCATAGATAGACACGCCGAAAAACTTACTTTGCCTACCTACGCTTTAAAGTATGAGATATAAGATAAACTACAATTTTATACATAAACTCATATAGAGACGTAAGCAGAATCTTCGGAGACACGGTGTCTGCTATAAATGACATAGTTTCAATTCCATGACGCCAATTCCCATGTTTTATTCATAGTTTCCGAAATTCTAAATTCCAACTCCGCCCGCCGAGGCTTACAACTGTGACGTGAAACTTGGATCCCCGCGGCTACTGCCGCAGATTGCCGCGGCAATACAAGGCTAATATAATCTATCTGAAATTCAGTGTTTGTGAAGGACAGAGTCACAGAGATTATTCCCATCTGAGTTCCGGCTTTCGGTGCACAAACATCGCACTGTATACTGAGCTTTCATGTCGCACTACTCTGTTTGTTTTAGTGTGAAAGAGACGGAATTTCTGAGGGCCAGTTGTGAAGTTTGTAGTGGATCAGATGACATGCAAAACAGGTCATTCAAATATACTCAAGGCCAGTATAACTTGGTATCTTGCCTAAATATAAAGCTTATGCTGGATCAGCTCAATAGCAATGCTCAAGCCAATGCAGTGGATTGTAGCGTTGATAAGCTTATTAAGTTGGTACACGGATCTATTAATGTTACAGTTTGCGGATTATGGCGAAATGGCGAAATAAGCGCATTCTATTTTTACAACTGTAAAGCTAATCACAATTGGTTGTAAAAAAAAAAATCACGCATATCCTGTCTGGTTTGTGTGTTCTTTTCTTCGTTTAAAAATACGCGAAATAAGATGGCACAGAGAAACATAATAATGTTTTCATTAGTGTTACATCGGACAGACATCTACCTCTAGGGCGTAAGTTCGATTCCCGTCAGGGACATAATGCTTTAGCGATGGGCTAAGACATTTGTTGTGTGACAATTATTGCCTTAGCGTCTGGGTGTTTTATCTATGTATATGTATGCATATACAAGTATTTATGTAAGAATATTGAGTATATATCAGTTACTGGCACCCATAGTACAGGGTATCCTATGGGGTCAGATGACTTGTAAAAATGTCCCAGTATGTTAGTCCCAGTTATTTATTTATTTACATAGGCACTACGGATGGATATTTTGGAGTTTTTCTTTAGTACATAGGATGTTTTGAATCTGAAGGTCATTATGTCACCGCAGCTCGCAGACCAATGCAATTTAATATTTGTTATCACGGAATAAAATGCAGAATATTCTGTCTTGGAAGCTTAGCTAGGAACTACTCGTCAATTTAACTTGAACTATTTCTATTTATGTGTCACTGTGAAATTTACATTTTTTTTTTAAAGTTTTTAGTTCTCTTAAGTTAGTGTCATTGTCATAGTCTATCAAGTCGTGAATAGTCAAAGTCGTGTCAAAAACACATTAAAACGTGAGGGTGGACCACAACATTTCAATGCTGCGTGCAAAATTACAAATCAAATGAGAGTCTTCTCCTTTACTTCTCACTCTCACTACATTATTTTTCATCACCAGCACATTATTACACTAATTCCACCATATTAACACAATAATTGTAGCGAAAAAATAGAATTTTGAAAATGAGAAATAAAGAAGCCATTGAATCTCATCGCTTCCCGTATAACCCCATTTTCCTTTTTAACTTCATAAAATTGCCTTATGACAATTGTTTGTGACCCAACTGACATATTGTGTCCCGAGACGGGTGTGAACTAGTAGCCTGACACTGACAAGTAATCAGTGTGGAGGAACCTTGCAATTTACGATCTTATCATATTCTAATGTCAGAAGGAACATCGCCTTATGGCGAGTCATGAATCAATAGGTCCGACTGTACTTAAAACTCGTGTCGCGTTTTATAACTGCATTTTTCTTTTTAATCGGGAAGAAATTGGCCTCTTTTATAACTTGAAATAATTTAATCCTTGATGATACTGCAAAGACAAAGAAAATTAGCTTATTCCACATTCAAACATCTTTCCATATGATTTCCGGTATCGTACCCTTCACACCGCCTTCCGGCAGGATCATTAATGTCAATGTATGTCCTTCTGGGGCGACCTTTACTCAGCCTCATTAATGTAAATAAATATTTCTATATGTCCAAACCACCGAAGCATTCCCTTTTCAATATTGGTCATTGCATCTTGTTTCAAACCGCAAATCTTATTTGTCGCAATCCACCTGTTATTTATGTTTTTTAAGTTATCAAATATTATGTTACTGTTCCAATATACATTTCTAGCCCACTTTCGTTTGAAGTTTATCTCTTATGGAATATACTATAATCCCATTAAAAATGTAATTCCAATTCAATTTTATTTATTCTTGCGACAAGACAGTTTCAGAGATAATTTCAGCGGTGTAAAACGATTTCAAGCATATTTCAGTACTCGACTCCGAGTTTTAAAATGATGTATCATTTTAATATTAACTTGAGCTATTGGTGGGTACAAATTCTTAAAAGTGTATAGCTCACATTACGGCTGTAATGTTTGAATTTAAGCCAGTTTGTGACTGTACGTAGCTCGATCGACAGCTGGTTGGATCCCACGTTGCGGTAGCAGGTTCTGCTTTCAGATCTCTCTCTATGTAATAAAATATGTATGTGGAGTAATTCATATACGTACTTTCCTTGAGATTGGTTAATTATTTATTTATATATAGGTATATTGATTCATGTAAGTAGTTAACAAACGGAGTGTAGGACGCCCTCAGGTAAGGTGGACTGATGATATACGCAAGATGGCTGGCAGAAGCTGCGGATGCGAGAAGCCCAAAACAGATCACAGTGGCGTGAAATTGGAGAGGTCTATGTCCAGCAGTGGACAAGTATGGGCTGATGATGACGATGAAGTAGTTAACTATGTCTGATCTTTTTTAGATTTTAATGCAATTGGGATACAATTAAGCCTATAAAGATATACAAAAATCAGATTAACGTCAGTTTCTTTACGAAATTTCGTTAAAGTTATTCTAGCGTTATGTCAAGTATTTGCAATCGGAAAGCTGTTGGCTTAAGCTGTAGCGCGCACTACGATTATATTTCATTGCAGCGCAGCTTAAGCAAAGTCGTAATATACCAGTTTACAATCGTTATTACGACTCCTTAATCGTAAGCGTATCTTAATACTTATTGACAAAATGCATTTCTGCGATAAAAAAAAAACGCTAAAACGTCGTAGTGTGTGCTAGTCCTAAATCCGGTCAATGTACCAACAAACGCTTCGCTTTTACGGTGAAGGAAAACAACATAATCAGACCCACATACCATAAGATATCTGAACCATATAACGCGATTGGTTGGATACGTTTAATTATCTTAACCACGTTGCCCACGAGCTTAGTAAGTGCATTTGCCTTTTGCTTTGAACTGCTTGGCATTAAGATGTGTGTATGGTATGGGCACCATAGGGTGACAGTATGAAAGTATAGCCTTTACTATTGTAAAGTGTTGTTCAAATTAAACCATTCCAGACTTTGGACTTGTATAGGAATATTTAACAGAGTAAATTGTTGTAATTATCTACATGTTTGTGTGACAACAGATTTCTATTCCAAGGTGACCTCAGGCATTCAAATTATACCCAATGTGTTTTATTCCTCCTCTGCTCTTTACTACATATATAACGAACCTCAGTCTCTTTAAACCTACAAACCAAAGAGCACCTTAATACTAAATTTAGAAATTGGGCGGTTTCAGCAAATTGACGATATCTCTCATCTGAAATCATTGTTTTACAGATCAGTTTTTTCATAGACCGCATTTAACAAATTGCTGGCACCGACGGACCACCTACATAACTACCATATTTGTAACAAAAAAGTGTAGATATATCTACGGAAAATTTCGTTGCGGCTGAGTTCCAACCATTAAAACAGTTTTGAAAAAACAAGGTTACGATTGTTTATGCTGTGAGTGGATACAAATAAAAAGTTGGCTTGATTTGCCAACACCATGACTAAAACTTACTCAAATTCATATAACTGTGAATCCTCATTTGTTCGTAACGCCAACTCCCAGTCGGGTCTCTCGTGGACTTCTGGATCACTTTGGGTATCGTTGATTTGCATTGAAGAGCCAAATCTTAATATTTTGTACACAATTGTTGTGCATCTTAAGTTTTTGTAATTGTTATAAGCAACACTTTGTCCACCATCCCGTTTTATAGAACAGAAATGTGGTTTACTATGGAGCATGCCTAGGTATGGATGGGTCTCACTAATACCGCCTCACTGCAACCAATGACACTCAGAAGAGTAAAAAATAATTAAAATATTGCACGGTGGTTTTTTTTTGTTTAAATTTTATTTATGAAGTAAGTCTCACTATTGCCACTGAGAAGTGACATAGGTATTTCTAGGTATGATAGACGTGATTTTGTGTATGAATACATGGTGCCAATACATTAGGAGGTTGACTAGGCGGACGATTTTACGTAATTTGCTCTCAACCTATGGAAGTTGTTTCGAAGTTCACGAAACAAAAGGAGCTAACATCAAGTTTTGGAGCACTCGACATGATCGGAACATTTACTTTAGAAACTACTTGAGCAGACCCTCTCTGGTGCATCATTAGCTATTTTCCTTCTAAACGATCCCGAAGTAGTTCCCTTTTATTTAAACTTCAGACCCCCGTTACGTAGTTCTGCTGAAATTGAAAAAGCGTTGTTGGAGTAGAAACGACTTATGTTTTTTCAGTGTTGGATAGTTCTTCGTGCTGGGACATTTTCTAGAGTCTAAAGATCAATAAACTTTTAAAGGAATGTGATTTCCAGTGATATTTTTATTGTTGCACGGGTTTTTGCTAAGAAATTTTATATCGCAATTTCCAGATACTCGAACCGGATAACGACGGTGCATTTCTAAGTTGGAAAATCTTAATAAATACGCAACTAATTTTGATGCGCGTTTTATTAAGAGAAAATAGGAAGTGGATCATAGATTACATTTTATATGTGTAATACGTACATGTATTAGCAAGGAAACACTGATAATAAGGTATATTGGCAAAACAACGATTGCCGGGGCACCTAGTTTGTTCACTAATAATCGATTTTTATTTCTATCGTACACTGATTCGTTCTATTAAATGATGCCCGACGTGACCACGACACATGTAACTGTGTCGAAACGTCGGGCAAACAAAGAAGGTAAGCTGAAAGCTTGTCTTTGATTAATCTTCGCGCTATAATACCCGTTTTAAACATTTAATATCATGTCAGTGCGCGTTTCCTTAAAAAACTGATTCGTTCGTTTTATTTTTATTTCTACTGTACACGTACATGTTATTATACTACATCACCACGATGCACTCCGCTAGATTTCTGTCAACGGCAACTTACTTGGCCTCGCTCCAGCTCAGTCCTGCGGCTCTCAGCTTGCTCTTACGTCGCTCCGTCGTCATGTGTGCACCAAACGTATTTGGGTAGTCAGGGGTAAAACCTCTTTGCAATACGACAAGACACCAAGCGATATTTTAATGGGGAATTTTTTTTGGCGTTGTATACTTTCCAAACAAAGTTTGACAGTAATGACAGTTCTCCGCCTGAAAAACTGTCAGAAAAATGTCAAAGAAAATTTTCTATTCTAATATATTGAGGTTGTTTCTGATGACAGTTCCCCTTTTCTACTTCTGTCATTAATGTCAGATTTCTCAAGGAGCAAAAGAAAGTGAAATGTCTAATGGGAAATTTTCAAACTTCAAAAAATGTTTATAGGATGTCGCTGGTAATTCTCTAGGGTGACTTCTGTCAGTTATATTTTAGTACGTTTTTTATTATTTGGGTATGTTATTCAAATTTCAGACACTTTAATTACAAACAATAAAAAAATACTGTCATCTTCAATACTAACTGCTTGAAGTTAGTAATTTCGATGACTTTTGACATTTCATCTCCCCTAATACAGCTAGCGCCTTCTAGCATAACTAAGAGAAACAAGGGCATTGAATATTCGCCGGTACGAAATGCGTGTTCACATAAATAATTGTAATATTGTAATTGATAAAAAATGTAATGATTAAAAAAACTGTTACCGAACACAAAACGGTGTAAATAAATGTATCCATGATGTACAATCGCGTCGCCGTAATATCCGTTTATCACGACTTCTGTTCCTCGTCGAAGATCTTTTTTCTTAGAAACTATCAAATAAAGTAGCGGACCCCGACCCTCGTAAAAGAAAACAACCACCACAATGGCACCCAATGTGTGGAATTGAAAAATAAATTGCACTTTGATCCCAGTGCCTGTTTTTTATACCTATTCACGAACTTTGTCCGGACCTTGTCCCTTTTCAAAGGGATCTAGTTTTGATAGCTTCCGTCTTTGTCGTGTAAAATCATTGAGGCGGAAACTTCGATTTGAGTTCAACAATGTGTGGGTTTGCTTTACAGATATTGATAATGTCAGGATAAGCTTCATCGTTTACAATAACTTGTTTTAAGAGTGGATGAATCGCTCACACACCAGAGACACAAGAGTTATCTTTAGGGCATTGGATAGTACTGTGAAATGTTGAAGGTTTTTGATTGATATACCTACATGACACATGCATTTCCATACGATTTTTTGAGATGCCTAATTGTACTATTAGTTTGGGTACACCCGCCATTCTGACCTCTTAACCCTTAATCAGACAAGGTTATGTGTTTTTCTCATGGATTTTGGACTCTATTGACATTTGTGATTCTTATTATCGAGTCCATCATATAAACCCGGGTGATGTTTATCATAAAATCTAGCAATTAAATAAAATCGTGTAATTTCAAAATATTGTTAACTGTTTAAATGGGTACCTATGTGTGCTGAAGTGTTACATACCTTACGTTTATTCTGTATTTTGAGATAACTTCTCTGAAATCTTTAGATAATTCCACTGTGAAGACATTCAATAAGGTTCAAATTATGTTTGGTCAAGTGGGAATATAGACTAGACTTTGTTTGATTAACGGTTAAGGTGTAACATCAGATTGGCTATATCATTATAATGTTTAGGGTGGGGCCTATAACACGAGAAAATATCCGATCTGGTTTCAGTCAGAATAAAACCAAATTACAAGTTTTCCAATATCTTTATTTCTGAAAAAAGAAAAACAACATAAAAAAACAGCGATTACAAAAAGAGAATACAATATAAACTCATGTTGACTTACTTAGAAATAGTTTTACATAAACACAAAAATATTTAGCCAAATTAATCTCATAGGGAATATCCGTTCGACCTACAAATTTTGAGTTATTGGCTAATAAACGTCGTTTACATTGCACATACCGAATTGCTTCTCATTAGGGATTTGACTACGTATTACATTGTCTTCATTGTTTGAATAATTAATACTAAATTGAGGAAATGAGGCGTCGACTGGCACACTAAATATTGTACAGTCAGCCAAGAATACGGTCTACGTTAAGGTCGAAACTCACATGAATATCATAAGACATTGCTTAATATTTAAGAGATCATAATATGATATCTTTACCTTATTGATGTTGAAGTTTTCACAACTGAAACAGATATTCGGTTGAGTTGTGGTTTTTGGCAGACTTATCGATTTTAAAGCTGAACATATGAGATTTTAATTGATTTGAATGAAATTGTGACGTTTCAGTGGCACGCGAAGTGTCATTTATTCACATTTTTTTTAAAATTACTACTTTCTTGGGCGACCGTAATTTCTGTGCCTCTTCGATATTAAAATACTGATCTCAATATTTCGTTTGTATCCAAAATAGTTTCACCTTACCAGTAATACAATTATTATATTTGGGTGCCCTAATCGAGATCGAATGCCTATTCACATAACAAAATCTCGAACGCAAAATGTCGAGTGTTTTCATTATCGACAGCTCACTTGCCCGATACATCATAATCTGGAATTCCATGACTGAACATTTACTAGTTTGAACACTTTCTACGTCGAAACTTAATATCTCGAGCTAAATAGGCATTCGATCTCCAGTTTTAATAAAAGAAAGTTTGTGCTAGTATTATAAAGGAAATTTCGACTATTACGCCGTAAATATTTTTTGGAACACGTTTCAAAATTTAAACCAGTTGCAAAACAATGAACAGTGATACTTATGTAAAATATTAATTTATAATATGAATATTTTCATAATAAAATGCTGGTTTTTAAGAAGCTCATGATTTGTAGTCAGATTGATAATATCACAGGGGAAGAGGAGTATAAAAACAAAGCTAAAATAACAAGAAACATACACCACATCTTACAATCTAGAAAAAATCAGTCAGTAAGTAGGTCCTTATAATAAATATGAAATTATTTCGTATTTTAAATCTGAGGAAGTTAAGTTCACGCATAGACGTATCATTATCGATTAGGTACTGCGGAATAGGTAATATGCACACTACTTTCCTTTCCAAACACATTAAAATGGTACAAATATATACGTTTTGTATTCGTGTTATTTAAGACGTAGGTACTATCAGATTTTTTAGGAATACAGTTACGACAGATTTGTTATAAAATGGTCTATTTTTTACGGATATAACGTGACAATCTAGACTTTTGACAACGAATGTCTAATATGCATAAACTATCGTTAGAATTGAAATATTTGTTAAACAAAATTTGTTAAAGTTATATAAATTCAAGGAACTAAAATGTGAAGTGTACTTGACAAACGTGCAAATCACGGGGTTTGCTTATAACTAATTATATAAGTAAGTTATTACAAAAAATCAGTAAAAAATGTAGAAAAATCATTGATATTTAATGACGGTTCTGTTGATTTACTTGTAGATCTACACACGAGAGTGGTCGTGGGATGTTATATTTTCATAAAGTTCTTCTGCTGAAGTATTTTGGAATATTCGATAGAGGAAGGCCTAGAACATGCGTTAAGAAAGACACGACAGAAAATTAATACGCGCTATTTAAAAATAATAATCTGTGATTGGCTCTTATGTCATCCTCAGTGGGATCTTGCTTGTTTCAACGTATCGTTAAAACATATATATCTCTTGTCATTTCTTTCTTGAGGCACTTTTCTAGGGACGCTGATTTTTTTTAAAATCCTATCTTTCCTTCCTCTTCTGTTAAACCTACAAGAGTTTCAGTAAAAAAAACACATTTGACTGCAATCCCTTTCGGGGTAGACAGAACCAGTTACCTAATGATCAGTAATGATATGCTGTTTGATAATAGACTAAAGTTTAGTTTTTGAGCGAACACACAATAAGGACTTACAACAGTATTTTTTTATAAAACACCTAAGTATTTTCTATTTATTAATTTACTTGTTGAGCGTTTATTTTGCTCAACAAACATTATTTAAAATATGAATACTTTGCTTTTAAAGTAAATACATCGGTTGTACAATTGACAAAATTATAATATTTTCCCTTTAATTTATTTAACATTGTAATGTTTTCGAGACTAAATTAGTTTAGTTGATAAGTTAGAAATATTCTTAGACATTGATCTACCTTACTTCAATTCCTTACATAAAATTTGACAGTGTTACTTCATAGCTTTTTCTGACAATGCTTCTATTTATTAATTTTTCTACACAACCATTTGAAGCATCGCGCTATGGTTTGATTACACCTTTGCCTATTTCAGAAATATAAACAAGTACTTATGTTTTATTATCTATTAAAATATTTTCGGTATTTATGTATGTTAAGACGTGTAAGATAGAAAGACAAAGTTTTCATTCTCTTTTTTGTCATTTTCACATCTACTGTAAATAATAAATTGTATTAGGATAAAATTGTCAGCTTTAATTTAATGTTTAATATTATCGTCATTGTCTTAATAATTTAAATTTTAATGGAAAATCGATTTTTTATGGAACATTTACAGACCATAATTCATACATAACACACTTCTTGTAAATTACGCATTGCTTGCTTGTGCAAGAAGTGAAAAAATAGAACTCCTTCTCTACTAGTAGCAGTGTGCTACAATCCAATTGATCTTCAATAGAAAAATAATATAAAACACTAAATTTATATATTGGGCCACAAAAATAGCTATTTGCCCATAAGTGTGACCATTTAAGGAAGAAATAAGTTTTTTACTTAAATAAGTATGATTTTGGTCTAAAATAGGATTAATTTACTTTTTCAAAGATGTTCTATAATAATTATTCCTACAATACAGTCAGTATAAACACTATGAAAAAAAACGGAGTCTTGATATTGACTTGGCTCACTGTTGATATTTTGCAAACTGTCAAACAACTATTGGTAAATAAATTCACATTCTCCTGAAACAACACATGCTGCAATAATTGTGTACAGTATCAGAAAACGTATTCTTAAAATCCTCAAGTGCGGTGAATTTAGAGCAAAATGTACATTTAGACTAAGGATCGTAAAATTCAAGCGAATTTCATTGAAAACTAAATTGAATACTCTTTAGTCCGTCTTTATGATTCTCTCATAAAGTCACTATCACGTGTGTGTCAATAAACTTCGATCGCATTTTATGATCCATGCTCAGGACTTCCTTTGTTGTTGGTGTCTTCATGCGATGTGACTTAATACAGGCCGTACACTAAAGTATATTAAATATCTCATTTGTTACAACTGTTTATGACGTCTTCTTGCTCATGCATGACTTTTATGACAAGCTGTAGATATTGTACCTAATGTTAAGTACCTATATTAAACAACTTTGCTTTTTTTTCACCTTCTAAGCTGTTGTTGTGAGACCTTCTTGCTCATGAATGACTTTTATTACAAGTTGTAGATATTGTACCTAATGTAAAGTACCTATATTAAACAACTTTGCCTTTTTTTAAACTTCTACAGCTGCTGATGTGAAACCTTCTTTCTCATGCATGACTTTTATTACAAGCTGTAGATATTGTACATAATGTGTAAAAAAGTAAATTAAACATTTTTGTTTTAAAAAGAAACATTCTATAGCTTAGCTGTCACCTTCTTACTCATGCAGAACATTTATTACAAACTGTAGATAGTGTACCCAATGTAAAGTAAATATTAAAACAACTTTGCTTTTTTTAAAAAACTTCTTCAACTGTTGATGTGAGACCTTCTTGCTCATGCAGGACATTTATTTCACGCTGTAGAGTAAAGTACATTAAACATCTCCTTTGCTATAGCTATTGATGTCGCCAATGCTCTTGACGCGGCGGTGTCGTCGCCGCGCCCCCCCCGCCCCCGCCGCCTCCTCGCGCGCCGGCAGCGGCGAGCTCACGCGGTGACTCGCCTCCGGCTTCTGGCCTTGTCTGACCATCACATTGTCACAATGAGGTTGTGTTATGTAAATACAACGATGAATACGTTTTCGATTTAACGTTGTGTATTGAGACATACATGGTTATACCATTAGACCAAATCATACCTACTTACAGAGCAAAAAAAAATCTTCCTCAAATTCACTCAATGTGAGTAAATACGGTGTATAGAGACATTTGTACTTGGTTACATTAAAAATGTTAGCGATAGTCGAGAAAGTCAATCAGTTCGTGATACCTAACAAAGGACATGGCTAAATGACTGCCCTAAGAATGTATAAAGAAGAGACTATTTCTAACAAGATTCATAAATTCAAATACGATTTGTTTTATTATCTATGTTTCGGTACAACTTTAGAGATTTTTTAAAGAAAATAAAAGTTTTTAACTTGATAAATGATGAAATGCAGCCATTTTTATTAAGGGATGTTTTATAACGATCATAACAATTAATCGATATCGTTCTAAGACAGATATATCGGTGAAATGGTCCGATTACGCAAGTAATTAAAACTGTACGTCATAAAATGTGATAAAACCCATAAGATGGCTATTTAAAATCACTGGCATTATTCTCGTTAAGTGAAGCTTATGCTATCATAGCAGATATAATATCATGTTTCCCCGAGTTGGTTTGTGATTACTTCATTTCAAATCAATCGATTTTTTCGTTTTAATCACATCGAGTGATTCGGTTTATCGAGAACATCCCTACCTATATGTAAAAAAAAATGCTTGTTTGTTTACATTCGTAGCTTCGTTTGCCGGTGACCGTTGTGTGTGATTTTCCCTGTTTGTTTCTTCTGGATTCTTAAAATATTGATTTAATTCTGTTTTATTTCAATTGTGTCTAAGGAACTTATTGTGAAGGGCATACTGGCTTCTGGTTTACTTATGATCAGCGAATGTCTAGCTAATGTGACAAAAAATAGCATTGTACCTATAGGTGGCGAGGTAGGTAGTCGGGTTCCTGCAGTTAGTACACCTCCCTCCACGTTCTCATCCCCGAGCCCGTCGTAAAAGTTAGCATAGGTATCTATTGTTTAATAAACTACCCTCTAAGGCCAGGTAGGTAAGTACAAAGATACATCAACTTGCTGTGATATTTTGCATATTCTAATGGTGGTAATTCATATATGTAGATTTAGTATGGCCCTCGTAGTATAGATTTAGTAAGTTGTGACCTGACGATAAGATAATGATAAATCTTAAAGGATAATATTTAATTCCACTTATCACCTCGTAGTTAAGTAATTGAAAAGGTCGGTAGAAACATTTCTGTACTCGACCGTCTTGTTATTTTCAAAAGCAATCGTGCTGTGACAGTTTTGCAAATGGCGACAGATAGGGATTTTATTTTATGCATCCTAACTAAATCAAAAGTTCTAGACTTCTCATTCAAACGAAATAAGGAAATACAGACGCTGGGCTTAACATATTTCTATACACAATATTTATACATTATCAGGGCAGACGTCCATACTGCCATTTAGCCATGTCCTTTCTGTATGGAACCCTATGGCAAAATCGAAAAAGAAAATGTAACCTCTTTCTTAGAAACGTACCTACCGATCAGCTGATTGCGACTTTATATGAAGGGGTAATTATTTCTTCGTTTTTGACATTTGGATTGGGGAAAATTCATTGATTCATGGACTGAGTGACTTTCTTCAGTTTCGCTAACATTGTTTTATGTAACCAAGTACAAATGTCTCAATATTCAACGTTAAACCGTATTTGCCCACATTGAGTGAATTTGAGGAAGACATTTTTTTGCTATGGTATGATTTGGTCTTTAATAGAATTCACCTACTTTTCAATACATTCTATACTATAGTTAAGTACGATCAGTGTAAACGCTCTGAACAGAACTAATTGTTGATTTTTTTGTTAAGTAAAGACTAATAGGGATTACGGGGCACGGTGTAGTTAAACGATTCAGGTTTGTGTTATTACACTCGGGAGCAATGAAATCGAGTCAGTTTACTACTGGTTGCAGTAATATCAGGACAAAATTGAGACTACTTGTTAGACGAGGTTGCAGTAATAAACTGATTCGATTTCATACTACTGGTTGCAGTACTTCAGGACTTCGCGCTCGACCGCCGTTGCGAACGGACTGAGCTCGCGATTTTTGTTCTATTTTATGCGTTTTACCGAAGATTCTACGAACTATTTTACTTAGAATTGTTAATATAGTGTCTGTGCTTATAGTGAATTAAATAGTTATTAAAATCAGTGTAATTTTTAGTGTTATATTAGTGTTATAAAGTGGCGCTAAGGTTTGGACCAGTCATCGTGTTTTCCCGGGGTGTGAGCCCACCCCCGGGCAGTCCGGGACTAAACGTCGCTCCGAAGGACTGAGCTAAGTGTTTTTCCTACTCTATTTATTGGTATTTTTGACTAATTTAGTGAAAACATTGTGTTTAGTGTAACAAAGAACTTAGGTGTTATTGTTGTTTTATACAAGACTTTGCCGATTCCCGGCTGGGCGAGCCCCCTCCCCGGCTGGATATATTCATAACAAATATTATTGCTATAAATTATTTCATATCAGTGCTGTATTTTCCAGAAATTTAAGTGTTTTAGTGTATTTTTTTTTAAAGTGCGAAATATGTAGGTAGTTTGAACTAAATACTCCGCGTCGGTTAGGTGACGGTTAGTTTTTTTTTGTCGGGGCTGTCACTGTGACAATTAACTGACGTCTGCCACAATCCTACTGACAGCGTTGACATAAAGACTGATCCACATTAAACAAACAACAAACTATCTTGGATCTAACGTACTTAGCCGAACATTTTTTTTTTGTGTTTTGTACTAAATATTTTGCTGTGTTGTTTGTAAGTTTTTCTATAGCATTGTGATAATTATAGTGCCTAACAGTGAAATTGTGTAAATAAAAAGAAGATTAGTGTGATAGTGTTTCGTATTAACAAGACAGTATGGCCGAACACCGGGAGAGGGTCTTAGAGTGCCCTCTCTCCGAAGAAGAAGTGCAGATGCTGGAACAGTTCCGAGGAAGAAGAAGCATTGTCCACTCGCTCCCATCTGCTAGCCCAGCAGCTGTGGGGAGCCCGATTGAGGTGGAGATGTCAGGCCCGAACAAGAGACCGCTTCCGTCACCAGAGGTACCAGCCGCTCTACGACCCAGGGTGGCGTCACCGCGAGCCCCGCCGGTCGCGGGATTGCTGACGTCGACTACTCCCAGACGCGCCACCACAGGTTCACGCAAAAGCCCCAGAACAGCCGACCCGCAAGTTGCCACTGTTGCTACAGTAACAACCGCCGCTACCGCCCCCGCCCCACAGACTGTGCCCGATCCAGTCGGAATGACGCACCTCACTAAGGCGAAGCTCCTGGAAGACGTTCATGAGGAGCTCAAGACCATCGGAGTGGTAGCTAACGGGAGCTACAAACTGAACGTAGCAGACAAGGCGACCATTGCGGTATGCTCTCAGAACATCTTAGCGAAGGTCGCAATGTTGGAACTGCTACTGGCAGATGCGGAGCTCGGTAGGGCAGCTGCAGAGAAGAAGGTGCTCGAACTGGAACTGTCGCAGAAGCTGGAAAGCGCCGCCGCATTCACCGCCCCCCCGGGACCAGTCGCTTGCAACACATACGCCGCGAGACTCAAGTTGGGCAATAAGCAGGAGCAAGTGCTCTTTCAGAAGCAAGGACCCGCTGTACTATTCTATCCACAGGATATAAATAGTTGCAAATCATCAGACGATACGAGAAAGGAGCTCGAGAAGGCAATCAACCCTGGGGCACAGGGCATCAAAGTGCAGAGCGTGAAAAACGTAGGAAACTCTGGGATCGTCGTCCGCACTGCCAATCCAGAAGCTGCCCGTAAGTTGAAGGAGAGTGCACCGCCGACGCTGAGGGTTGTGGACCCAAAGACCCGCCAACCAAGAATTTGCTTGAAATACTTAAAGCATGAATACACCGATGAGGAGCTTTGGGACCACGTCCTGAAAATTAATATGGCGGAAGATACCACGTGGACGAAAGAAAAACTGATGCAACATGGGAAGATCTCATCGCGACGCTGCTTGGATGGAGCCCGTAAACGCAAATGGGAAATCGTGATCTCGTGCACAGCTGAACTGCGCACAAAGCTACTGCAGTTGGGAACCCTCTACTTGAAGTTGGAGGAAGTGGAAGTGAGAGACAACTTGAACGTCACGTGCTGCTACAAGTGCCAGCAGTACGGACATCCAGCTAAATACTGTACGGCTAAAACAATGACGTGTAGCAAATGCGGAGATCAAGGACACAACCACAAATAATGTCAATCTCTGACCGCATGCTGCGCCACCTGCCGTCGCTTCAAACGCAAGGATGCACACGAGCACCGCACATATTCACCGCAGTGCCCCGCACGCAAGCACGCCGAACAGCAGGCGATAAACTCCACAAAGTATGGATAAGAGACCACAGAGACTTATCGTTGGCCAGCTCAATCTCCATGGCTGCAAAGCTGCAACGACTGAACTACCGGTTTTGGCAAGTAACACAAAAAACCAACTGGCTCTAGTGCAAGAACAGTACCCTGGTCTGCCCGGCATCATACAGTGTGGCACATCACCGAAGGCGGGTATCATGGTATTTGGAAGAGATGTATGTAGTCGTCACAACACTATCCCATATAAGTAACGAGCATTGTGTGGTAGCCCACGTGATGCACGGAGACATGGAACTTCACGTTGTATCGGCCTACTTTCAATATGGGGATGATATAGCAGGGCACGTGCACGTGCAGCACCTGAACTATGTTCTGGACGAGCTACGCGGAAGTAAACTCATCATTGGCGTAGATAGTAACGCCCATTCTCCGATGTGGTTCTGCGAGCGACGGCAGTACGTAGGAAGGGGACCAGACACCGAGCACCGACGAAATCAGATGGAGGGGCTAATCTTAGGCCGAGGCCTCGTCTTACATAACCAGCCCGGCAATCCCCCAACGTTCCATGGACCGAATGGATACTCAAACGTAGATCTCACACTGTCGACTCGATCCGTAAATGTGAATGCATGGAAAGTACACGAAGGAGCGAGCATCAGCGACCATCAGCTGATCACCTTTTGCATCACACTAGACCGTCACGAAACACTGCCGGGTAACCAGGTGGAAGCGAAACATTTTCCACGCGCAATGTGAACTGGGATGGATTCCGATCCGCGTTACATGCCAGAATAGGACGCCTGAACAGTCATGCTACTGCCACAGTCTACGCCGCAAAGTATTCAGAAACTCTTCTCCGCACCGCCCGGGAGTTCCTGGGACGCCGAGCCAAAAAAGAAGACGGGAAATACGAATGGTGGACAGAAGCATTGAGCCAGATGCGCACCGAGGTCGGAAAAGCGAGACGCGCCTGGCAAAGCTCACGCAAGCGTGGAGGACTTCGGGAGGAACTACGTAAGGAGAACCTGAGACACCTTCGATTGCGCTACAAACAGACCATGAAGGATACGGAATTGGCTTTCTTTCAGAAGATTGCAGAATCTGGAAACGATGATCCCTGGGGTCTAGCGTATCGTGAAGCCAGTGGCAGGATTCGCCCACCTAACAAGACCTTCCACGGGATCCGACTAGTGGAAGGATACACAAGCACCACGAAAGAAACAATACATGGTTTGCTCAGCACCTTATGCCCCGATGACCAGCCGAGTAAAGACTCTGCATACCACAGCCAAGTGCGCGTGGCAGCTGCATTATGCCCTAGCGGACAAGACTGTGACGTAATCAACATGAACGCTCTGGAGCGGATAATCAAGCAACTCCCAAACACTGCTCCTGGAATTGACGGCATCACGGCCATCATCATCAAAATGGCATGGGCAGCTACTGGCACCGAAATACACTCTATGTACTGCAAGTGTATTAAAGAAGGAGTCTTCCCGGACATCTGGAAAGCTGGAAAACTA
>SJJU01000693.1:0-36428 GCA_012932125.1 Conopomorpha cramerella | reverse complement strand
CGGCCCAATGGAAAGAAGGACTTCTCGTGAAAGTGCCCAAAAAGGGTGACCTGTCGGAGTGCGACAACTGGCGCGGGGTAACTTTGCTGCCCTCTGCGGCAAAAGTGTTAGCGAAGTTGTTACTTAACCGTATGTCTACCCTGATCGAGAAGACTCTGCGACTGGAGCAAGCCGGTTTCCGCCCTGGACGATCCTGCTCCGACCACGTGAACACCTTGCGCATCATAATCGAACAGTGTGTTGAGTGGCAGTCCGAAGTATATCTGGCCTTTGTGGACTTTGAAAAGGCCTTTGACACCGTGGACTGGAATGCGCTATGGTCAAGCTTGAGTGGTAGAGGAGTGCCGTCAAAAATGATCCGGCTCATCAAGGCCCTCTACTTAGGAAGTAACTGCAGGGTGGTGCATGGACGTGCTCTTAGCTCACCTATTTTCAACACTGCGGGCGTCAAGCAGGGGTGCCTTCTGTCTCCGTTGCTGTTCATTATTCTGCTCGATGACGTCATGAGGGATGTTGTAAAACAGGCTAGAGGATTGCCATGGCCTGGTGGGACTTTAGAGGACCTGGACTACGCAGACGACATCGATAGACCAGTTGAGGAGTAAACTGTCAGCACTCCAAGATGCAGCAATGCATATAGGATTGCGGATCAACAATAATAAAACTGTCGACATGAGAATCTCCTCCAAAAATTCTGAAGCCGTGTCCCTAAACAACAATCCCCTAAACTCCGTGACTTCGTTCTGCTATCTTGGCAGCATCCTAACAACAACCGGCGGTGCAGAACGCGACATCGAGGCAAGAATGAAGAAGGCACAAGCAACATTCGCTCAACTCCGCCCAGTCTGGAAGTCAAACATTCTCTCCCGTCGGATAAAACTCTCCCTCTTCGAATCCTTAGTGAAGTCTGTGCTGTTGTATGGCTGTGAATCGTGGAAAATGACCAAAAGCATTACGAACAAATTGCAAGTCTTCGTAAATAAGTCACTTAGAGCCATTCTGAGAATTTTCTGGCCAAACACTATAACGAATACTGAGCTATGGGCCAAATGCCGCCAAAAACCGATAGGCGAAGAAATCGCTCTGCGCAAATGGAGATGGATTGGCCACGCGCTTCGAAGAGGCGAGAACGATCCGGCGGTGGTGGCTTTCGACTGGCGCCCTAGCGGGAAGCGGAGACGAGGAAGACCAACGCACACGTGGCGGCGCTCCGTGGACTCTGGACAGAGGGACATGGAGAGATATCTGCAAGGCCCTATGTACCCCCCGGGTATGCTAGGACCTAAGTAAGTAAGTAAGTAAGTAATTATAGTCACCCTACATACTTACCTACAATACGAATTTCGGTCACTTCCAAATTGGTCGTTGGAATCAAATCTTATTTTTTTCTTTCTTAGACAATAGTAAAAAGTCTCTTGTTACGCATTCAATCCACGCCTCAATATTGTGTGAGTAGTCTCCAAAAAAACACAGAATTGTGGTCACCTCAAAGAGGTTGGGTCACTCAGGAAAAATATTTAAAAAGAAATATTTTACACCAAATAGGTCACGTTGTGGTCCGAAGAGGTAGGCCGTGCGTGTTATTGCAGAAATATGACTGTTGTTTGGTTTTCCTTTTAAATAAAACGTGATAGAATTACTAGATGTATTTATGGCTATAGGTACTCCTGTTTACCTGAGGTAATAGCTTTGTTACCTATAGGAAAGGTCATTTGATGAGACTACCTATTTGTCCAGCTAAAAATAGCATAGGAAATGTCGTTAATATAAATATTGTTTCACGTGGCTGCAGACCTACCTCGTTTTAACCCTCTTTAAATGAGTAAAAAGGAGGTTTAAGATATAATATCTCAATGTTATACTTATAGTTTAAGATATTTTCTATGTTATAAAATTTTTATTTATATTTTAAATTATACTGAAATTCAAAATATTGTTTCCAATGTTTTACTGCCAGGCAAATCAGACAATGAATCCAAAACATTCATCAAAGACTGTTTAAAACCTAGAAAAACTCTAAATAAAAAAAATTACTTTAGTATCCTATATCATCATGAACATTCGCCATAGAGAACCTACTTGTAAAATCTTTAAGGATCCGTATAAATATCATGCATTGAAGCCGTGATCAACAGCTTCCCTCCTAGCAAAGCGTATCAAGAAAGACACGACAAGACCTATCAGGCACTGCGATTGGTTGAAACAAGCTGAGTCGCACGATGTGTGACATAGCAGCCAATCACAGCGCGTATTTGTTCTATGACGTGCCATTCTTGACGCGCTTGCTAGGGCTGCTGGACAGAAATATTTTTTTTCAATGAAACGCGCACAGACATTATAACTCAATATTGTTCACCGGGTATATAGGCGCGAATATAACTCCATCCACTAGTGACCACGACGCATGCAACTGCGTCGAAACGTCGAGTAAAATAATAAAGGTAAGCTCGAGCTTGTCATTGATTATATTCGCGCTGATATACCCGGTGAACAATATTGAGTTAGAAATAATTTTGATGAAATTCATTCGATGAATCCACCCGATACATCCCCTTCTAACACCTGCTTTGTGGCTGTATAGGTCAGTGTGTGACCTGGATTCTTTAACATGCTATTATAGCGAGTAAACAAAAGACGCCTTCAGCGAACATTTCCAGTTTACCTTTTTGAAAAAAGTTTGATCTCAGATTTATGAACTTTATAAGTGACGTGGGGTCAACAAAGAGTGGGTTAACTTGAAGGCAAAAGAAAAACGAACAAAGAAGCTAGTGTGGAAATAGCTTTGGTTATTTAGTTATAGATTCATTCATATATAGTATGTTTATAACTACGTGCAATGCTGCAAAAATAAATGTACTATTTTTTGTCATTAAAAACAAGCGTTTGACCACCACCCTGCCTGATATTAATATAGTAATATACTTCCGCATTTAGGAAATTTTTAACATTTTTATTATATGAGCCGTGTGATGACGGCGAATAGAATACATGTGTCACCGCCCCAGCCCAACTTTTCCCGTCATGGGGGTCGTAAGAGGCGACCGAGGGAGCTCTCGAGAGAACGGGCAGCAGCGCTCACTGTGAGTTAAACCACAACACCGCTGCGATCGCCAACCCGCCTGCCAAGCGTGGCGATTACTGGCATTTCACCCCAAATGACGGATCTCATTGGGGGAGGCCCTCGTCCAGCAGTGGACGTTATGTGGCTGATGTTGATGATGATTATATAATCTCAATTGTGATTAATTGATAGCCTACTTACTATTTCATCTTCAGCCACATGACCCTCAATGATTTCCATGAACCACCAAATGAGGAGGGGAAGAGCATGCCAATAATCGCCACGCTAGGAAGGCGGATTGACGTTCGCAGTGTCGTGATTTAACTCACAGAGAGCGATGCTGCCCGGCCTCTGTAGAGCTCCTTTGGTCGGCTCTTACGACCCCCAAGGCGTGAAAAGTCGGGCTGGGGTGGTGACACATGTATTCTATTCGTCACCACACGGTTATACTCCGTATACCGCTTCTCCATACTTATTTCTTGTTACGTCTAAAAGACAGATTTATAACGTCACCCAAAGAGATACGTAGAGACAACGGGATTCCACTTGTCGCGGTTCAGGCATTTCCATAAGCCTTATCTTATAAATTAAACTAGAGGGCATTGAAAAATAAACCCTTTGAATCCTAGAAAAAAATCCACCAGTTATTTGCATTTACCCCAAAATGACCCTGAAAACCATTGGGCAAGACCCTCGTCCAGCAGTGGGCGTCATGTGGTTGATAATAAATTCTCTTGAGCTTTGTATTATGCAAACTGCGGCCATTAGTACGATGGAATTATTCGACTCACTTTGAAATCACACAATCGCAAACCGGAAACAATGAAGCAAAAATCATTGTTTATTTATAACAGTCAGGGCTGTCGTGTCCCAAATTGCGAATGAGGATAAGGTAACAAGGATAAGCAAAGGGAGTGGTCATTGATCGTCTATTTGTAAAATATGCATGGGTACTTTACGGAAAACGAAAGGGCCAAAGTGGATTCACGAAAGAATTGCATCCCCCCGACCTCAGTGAAAGTTAATTAATAAAATTGGTGATGCAATGCGATTCGCATTAAGAGCGTGTGAAAAGTTAAAACGGTGACGTCTGTTTTAAAAGGTTGATAAAAGAGTGTTAAGTTCTTGAAGTGGAGTTGTACATCTTAGGCAATCACTATTTATTACGCTGTTATTAGCCTTAGGAAGATAGACCTACAACTTTTGTTTGTAGGTAGGTATGGACATTATTTTTTTTTTCAGTAAGTATGTATATAACATTTTGTTTTATGCAGATACCTTTATTCCATTAAAAGATGGTATACCAGAAAAAAATCTATATTAAGGGTAGCATAAACATGTAGTTAATGTAAATGTTCTGACGCATTTTAGCGAGTTCCAAAGATTTGAAAACTGACATCAAACTTTGTACGCTCTATTTTCCTGAATATTTTTTTTAGAGTTCAGCCACGGTGTACAAAACTACGTATAATGATTAGTAATACTATACTATTACGAAACAAAGCGACTCTTAGGTATTACTACCCTGACACGCACTACAGAAAGGGATGGACGCTCCAAGAGAAGTCTCCGCTAACATAGGCATACTGGCACCATCTGGAGTGAACAATATTGATGTAAGTACTATGTAGTGCGATAAACGAATAAGACAGAGTGAAATTGTTGGTAGAAGTTACTTACAAAGTTAGTCTTTCTCTCTCTTAGTGCCGAAGAACTTACTTAAAAGACATTTTCTTATCAATTTATTTTCGGTAATTTTATTCGCTTCACTCAAACATGGAAAAGAAAAGAAGTTTCAAATTACACTGGTCACATCGTTCTTTCAAAGAGTAATGAAAGTTGTATGAAGAATAAAGACTGTTGTGTGACTGTTCTATTTAGTTATCCTCCATGTTAACTCATCTAATAGACTAAGTAAACCAATTCCTGTTGAGCTTAGGACTTCAAGAATAGCTTTGAGGTTGCAGATCAAGATAAAAAGGACTATCGCGTATTCGCAGATCAGCTGTAGGTTTCAAGATACGTAATCTACACAGTCATATTATATGGTCAAACATGAATCTTTTGGCGCGTGGGTACTGAATATTTACTGTGATTTCTCACCATTTCTATATTTCTGCGGTTCCGGTTGCGGTTATTGTTTGTTTCTTTTTAAATTAAATAAAGAAAATTCAATACAAAATATTACGCAGTACTTGAGATAAATTTGTCTCTTTGACACTAGCAGTTAGAGTCGGACTAAGCTTATTTGAAACAATCCGTGTCACCGTCGTGTCTTGGAGGCCTATGTTACGACTGCTGGAATGCATTAATCAATATGGGGGAGCAAACGTGTCAAGGTTGACGCCGAGTAAGAATAAAACAACACCGTGGAGACGAGATATTCACCTATCCTATGATGTATAATTTCCTATCTATAACGTATTTCCTAAGGCTAATCACAGCGTAATAACTATTCCTAAGATGTACCAAGCTTAACTTGGCAGTTGCAGATAATTGTCAAATGCGAAATAATCCGTTTCAGTCGATGTGTATGTTAGGCTGGTATTCAAAGACGTCGCTCTTCGTTATGACATTTTTGCGGTTACACTAAGGTTACGATTGACGTGCTGTCAAATTTAGGTAAACTAACTGTTATGATGTATATATTTTAATGTTATTGTTTTCGTTATGTTTGGAAATTGTTGATAAGTATAAGTTTTCTTTCGTTAGTTTATGTTTAGTTTATAAGTTTTGCTCATTAGGGCAACCTGTAATGCAACTCTTGTTGTTTGATAATAAATAAATAAATGCTTCTGAGTTTTCTCTAGAGCGTCTCACCTGAGCGCCAACTCGGATCTCACTGAGTAATCTCATGCGTCTTGTATTCAGAGTTATTTTTGTACGTTTTCTCAGCTGAGCTTGATCTTACTGAGCTAAGTAATAGATGATGATGAAACGATGAGACAGATGAATGATAAAACGATGTTACCCAGAAAATTTAAGTTTTTTCATGTACGCTGAAGGAGTTCAGAGAGGCTACAGTAGATAATTTTACTTATCTATATATATTTTAATTTTACTTATCTTACTTAAGTGTTATAAAAAAATGTATGTTTAATTGTGTTTCGTTATGTAAGTATAATATGTTATGTTTAAAATAGGTTTAGTGTTTTGATTTTAGATTTAGTATTGTATAGAATTACGCATTAGGCTAAACTGTTATGTAATGTTTGTTTGTGTGTGTAAATAAATAAATAAATTCTTTATATCAGTAGGATGGGTTTTAGCTAAAGGGATGACAATTCGTACGGTAAAATACGTAGGTAGGTACTTGAAACCGGAAGTCGTGTATCAAAAGATGTTTGAATGTAGATGAAGCGAAAGGGGTATGTCAGGACCGTGACAAATGGAGATCTGTAGTCTCTGCCTACCCCTCTGGGGGACAGGCGTGAAGTGTATGTATGTATGAAAATTCGTCGTAGCAAAAAATTGCAGGACTTCATAAAAATAAAACCAAATTAGTACGCGATTTTAATCCTAAAGCGGGGTAGTGAGAGGCACTTGCTAAGTTACACGCACACGTCGTGTTAAATGTATGTAGTACTAGCTGTCCCAGCAAACATTTGTTTTGCCATGAGTTACCTTTGTGCCCCCTGTATTGGGAGAAATACAACTGGTAGATGCATAAAAAATAGATAGAAGTAGCCGATTTTCAGAACTGCTGAATACGCAAATCGACTTTGAACTGGCAATAGGTCCTATCTGATTATAAAAGTTCATGCAAATTTCAAACCAAAAAGTACTAACTGACATAGTCATACTAATCAAATTCGTATCATACTGACGGTTTTGATAGGACGTATTGACAGTTCATAGTCGATATAAAATTTGGTAAAAATCGGTAAAGCCGTTTCGGAGAAGTACGGTAACTAACATTGTGACATGAACATTTTATATATTAGATTATGACTATAGCAGAGGGTTTCGAAGAAAAAAGAATTAATAATGTGAAACACTGAAACTATGCAGGTTTACGGGACGTCGACTAGAGCATTTATTCAAGTAACACGTTTCCCTGCGGAGACTATGGTTTGCAAATTCAATATTTCGTTAGCGTTGACAGTGTTTTAGTGGGAATATCGATACCTACGTTTTAGAAATTTTATTAATTAAGTAGGTACATTCCTATTAAAAAATTACGTACGTTATCTTGTGTTTCATGATTCCTACTGGGGTGTTTTGCGGCTGGTGTAGTTAGACATGGTACTAAGGTGGAAAAATGGTCATGTGGTAATGAATGAATGGGGAATTTTCAGGTCCTTGTTTATCTTAGTCATGACAGATGGCGCTAGCTGTATCAGGGGGATAAATGTCAATTCAATGACCAACTTCAAGCAGTCAGTATTGAAGGTGACAGTTATTTATTTATACAAAATTTACCATTATAACACTTAAAAATATGTAATTACGAAATATGACGATGATTATGGTGTTAGGAGCAGAACTAGGGGAATGGGAATGTCCTAAAATCGTTTCAGAAGAGGACAAGGTAGAAGATTCAGCCTCCTCCAAGCAAGATGCAATAATTTCCCAACAAACCAATAAAAAAATGGGATTTTGTAGGAATTAAAAAAATATGTATAATGTATATACAATAAAAAATATGTCGGATGGAGTGTCACAAAAGTAAACAAACACGCAATAACAATTGTCACCTCACAATAGAAAACCCCATCGCAGTTCGACGAACTGTGTACAAAAACAAACGAGGCAAAGCTCACAGCCTCGAACATGGTGGCTGCGATAAAATCATAACGATTTTTCACTGTCGCTAACACATACACACACACACACACATACAAACATACACGCACTAGCACCTCAGACCAAACAAAACTAGACTTGCAAAACACGTACCTTCAGTATGTCGCTTTTACACCAAAATGGAACACGTTGTTGTGACTTTTACTATTAATTTGACAGTTTGGATCCAGCGTCTGTGGTCCAGTTGGTCGAATACTTGACTTGTAACTGGGAGGTCGCGGGTTCGAGTCCGGCTACTGGACGTGTACCAATGGGACTATTTTCCAGAGCCTATGTACGCAACGCAACGCTCGTACGGTGAAGGACAAACATCGTGATGAAACCCGCACACCACAAGGTGTGTGAACCCTATAACGGCGATGGGCTCACCCCCTGTCACGTTGGGTTAAATACGCTCGGTGAACCGTGGGCATTTACTTATTAAGCAAGTGCCTCTGCCTACCCCGCTTTGGGATTAAAAGGCGTGAAGTGTGTTGGTACGCAGTAAGCAGTAAGTACGCTCTTACTCTTTAACTCCTGCATGATTTTCATATCGTTGTCTCGTTTAAATGGGGAATTTTCAGGGCATCGGTTTCTCTTAGTCATGACAGATGGCGCTAGTTGTATTAGGGGGACAAATGTCAACGAAATTACTAACTTCAAGCAGTCCGTATTGAAGGCGACAGACAGTAAATGTTTTTATTGTAATTGCGCCGGCGCTAGCTCGCGTGACCACACCCGCTTCCCTCGGAAGACCGGCGCTGCGGAACAACTTGTTTCACAGCACATAGCCGAGAGGGTAGCTTTTTTCTGATTGTGTTTATGGTTGCTGACAACTATGTATGTATGTGTTAATGTTGTTTTATTTTTTTAATTTATTTTTTGTTATTATCTGCTTTTTTGTTTTTTGTTGTTTTTTTTTATGTCTTTTCTTCTTTGTGTTACGTGTGTTTGCGGCACCACCGCCATAATTATGAAAATAAAAATTCTTTTCTTTCTTCTTTCTTTCTTTCTTATTGTTTGTCTACATGTTACAAAAGTGTCTGAAGTCCAAATAACTCATCCAAATAATTAAAAACGCACTAAAATATAACTGACAGAAGTCCCCCTAATATCTACTAGCGACATCTAGATAAGAAACTTGCAGTTTGAAAATTCCCCATTCTAAACTTTCGTTGTTGAGGATTGCAAGTCTAGATGTTTTTTGGTCTGAGACTAGCACACGCGTACAGTTTTTTTTTCTGAAACGTTCTTGTTTGTAACTGGCCAGTCTTTACTTACTTGAGCTTCGAATTGCAAGTTCTACGGATGGATATGTTGGATGCCCTCCATGTCATCCAGGCACGAGCTATTTGCTATGGATAAGGTAGTATTGACTGTAGCCTGGTCTACTTGTTGTATGGTGTGAACCGTGGTTTATTCTGTTTGTTCCGATCTTGTGGAAATTTCGGGATAAAATATAGCGTGTGTCCTAATCCAGGTTATAATGTACCTCATCACTAAGTATGACATCATTAGAAATCATCAGTATAAAAGTAATTTTTGGGTCCTCATGAATGATAAATATAACAGGTGTGAGACGAGACAGGCTAGTTTGTCGCCTAAAAATTCCAGAGAGCGAACATTATATTTTTTTCTTATAAATTCATTCAAATGCCGTAGGAATGCGGTCATTGCGGAGCATGAAAGGCGTGACATTGAATGACAGGATAAGGAATAGTGTGATAAGAGAAAGTTGCGGTTTGAAGGAAGATGTAGTGACCAAGATTGAAAAGGGCATGTTTCGGTGGTTTGGGCATATGGAGAGAATGGATGAAAGTCGATTGACGAAAGAGATTTTATATGGGTGATGTAATGGGCCGGGTGAGTAGAGGTCGCCCCAGAAGGACATATACAGACCAGATGGGTGATGTCCTGGCCGAAGGTGGCGTGAAAAGTACTCGAAACCGGAGGTCATGTATGAAAAGATGTATGAATGTAGATGAAGCGAAAGGGTATGTCAGGACCGTGACAAATGGAGATCTGTAGTCTCTGCCTACCCCTCTGGGAGACAGGCGTGAAGTGTATGTATGTAAATTCATTCCACACCAGTTCAAGAGCCTACGCAAGAGCTACTTAAGTGACTGGCTCTAGCTGTTCACTCACTATTCACATAAAGCAGATATTTTAAAAGCAAATAAAAGTAGACACCACTAACATGGTGAAACATTAATATCTATTATACGTTCCTGGCTCTAGAAAGCTCTGCATTGTGGAATTTATAGTCGGAAATGAAACTTTATGTCTCATAATTTCGAGGTTTCAGAAGCCATTTGTGCTTAACATTCGTTACAGTTGTCATCTAACATTGTAGCAACATTTTGGAGTTGTATTATCTTGAATAGAATTTTGGGATTTTGCTATAAAATTTACGAATACATAAAAAATGGAAGTATTTTCTTATTGGATTTAAGACCTAATTCGTTCTTCCAAAGTTCGATATTGAACAGAAAGTTTGAGGACTTTATCCATATAAGTGTAAGTAGAATTTTGAAACTATCAGCTTCATAACAACAGGATGTGCTTGAAATTGCACTGTGTGAACATTGCACAAATGTGAAGAGAACAATTCATCAAATAAAAAAAGTTGTAGCGAGTCTAAGTTAAACTCTTGTTAAATTGACTCGATGTAACGAAAACAAAACACGATATAACTTTATCCGCAGAACTTTTTTTATTAGCAAGGGGTTTTCCCCTTCTTGTCAGGTGAAGCCGCGCACTTCGACTAGTGTACTATACGTAAATAACAAAATCCCAAAATTCTATTCAAGACTAGCTGACCCGGCAGACACTTGTTTTGCCATAGGAAGTCTTTTTACCACGTGTATTAGACGAACCTTCAAACCCTTTTAAACCTTCCCTGGACTTCCACGTGTAATTCAAGACCAAAATCAGCTCAATCGGCCCAGCCGTTCTCGAGTTTTAGCCAGACTAAGGAACGGCGATTCATTTTTATTTATATAGACTAGCTGTCCCGGCAAACTTTTGTTTTGCCATAGGAAGTCGCCTTTGTACCGGATGAAATACACCTTTTAAACCTTCCCTGGACTTCCGCGAATAATTCAAGACCAAAATAAGCCAAATAAATCTAGCTGTTCTCGAGTTTTAGCGAGAATAACGAACACCAATTCATTTTTATATATAAGAAGACTAGCTGTCTCGGCAAACATTTGTTTTGCCACAGAAAGTCGTTTTTGTATCCCCTGTATTGGAAGAAATACACCTTTTAAACCTTCCCTGGAATTCCACTTGTGATTCAAGACCAAAATTAGCCAAATCGGTCCACCCATTCTCGAGTTTTAGCGAGACTAACGAACATCAATTCATTTTAATATAATAGAAGATAATACAACTCCAGCTATACAGGGATAGTATACTAGTCGAAGTGCGCGGCTTCACCTGACAAGTGTGGAGCCTGTAACACGAGCAAAAAATCTAGGTACTGTAGATTACTTCGACCCCTTTAGTGCTCCAAGAAAGAAGTGACAAGACATATAAAGAGCTGCGATTTGTTGAAACAAGCTGAGTCGCACTAGGAGTGACATAACAGCCAATCAGAGTGCATATTTGTTTTATGTCATGTCTTTTTTGACACGAGTGCTAAGCTTGCTGATATGGTATTTAATATAATTAACATTGCGATGTTAACGTGACGTCAACTAAATGTCAGCTTGTCTGTTGTAAAGAATGGATCGTTCATTGCTTGTGTGACAAATTTTGTTAGGAAGACCCGTTTTTTAATTGATTTTGTACGTCTAACACAACTAGGATATGCATACGGATAACTGAAAATGTATATTCTTAAAGCTTTTGCCTCTAATGCAACCTAGGTATTACTAGATACTCGATATTGCGATGAAACTGCATTTCGGCTTCATTCTCCATTTCCAAGAATTCCATTTGATAATTTCTGCGTTGTCGAAGTTGTTGCGTCTGTATGCAATGATGATCTACAAAGGAACACTTTGTGAAGGATAAATGGTTTGTATTGATATATTCTCGAGTAACCGAGCAGTAATAATTTACAGACAGTTTAGTTCAGTGAATAGGTAAGTATCGAATGACAATGGTTTAAATTGAAACTTGGTTTAACTTATTATAAACGTAGGTATATAATAAGTTAACCCATATATTGTGTAATTCAGTTTTATATTTAACTAGCTAGCTAACTAGCGCAAAACGTTATTTTGCCAATATACATTATTAACAGTTTTTCTCTACTAGACACATAAACCTTCCTCTAAAATCACTCTATCTATTAAAGAAAACTAGGTAAAAATTCGTTGCGTAGCCTTAAAAATCTAAGCATACATACGGACAGAACAGCGGGAGGCGACTTTGTTTTACTATGTATTGATTATTGACTAGACGGAAAACCGGTTAATTTCGGGAGATGTCAGTCGGTGACGTTTCGCTAGAATTTCCAAAATGGCGACTGCGATAGCTGTCAGAAGCATTAGACCAAAATTCTCGACAATTTGAGTTTTCCGGATATATATATTCGACTAATGTCTTTTTTTGTTGTTTTATTATTAAGGTAAGTTTTCGATTGGGTCTACCGCATGCCCATTAATTCAATTATTAATATGGATTAATAATGGTTGCAGATACAATCAATTTACAGTTTTATTCACTTTTCTCTCTACACTCTTCCTTTTCCACAATTATTTCATCTCAATAAGTATACCCTGTTCTATTTGGTGCATATTAAACGCTCCTACAATGCAACAGTCAGAAAAGTGCTGTATTTTTTAATAATTGTTTCAAAGTTTTAAAATTCAGCCCAATAAAATCTCCTCAGTAACGTTAAATTAATCAGAAGTAGGTACTGAAAAGGCAATCTCTCTACATAAGTGGCGAGTGGACTGCGTTTTTTTTCCTGCGCCAATTTAAAAGCTATCAACTTTTTCACACCGTGCGAGTATAGACACTATCACAAGCAATTCGATCTATGAAAAAGATGGTTTTTAAATCGTACAAATACTTGGAAGACAATCACATAACTTTTAAGAAAAAAGAACCGACTTCAACCATCAAAATTTGACAGATTTGTAGTTCCCTCATAGATCCCCTTTGTCGGAACTGATCCGATGATTAATATGGGACCAAACGGGAGGCATCAGTTTTCAAATAAAAAAAGATTAATCCTAATGTGGGGTGAATCAGTCAAAACTTTTGAGGTAACAAACATAAAAAAAAAAATATCGACGAATTGAGATCCCCACCCTATTTGAGAGGGTCAAAAAGTTAGCTTAGCATATCCGGAAAAAAACCCGTGATTCAACGATAGACTGGCCACTTATAACCAATAGGGTTATTACATATGCAAATAGGCAGTAGTATGCTTCTGCTCAAGGTTATTGTGAGTCGACGCTTTAAGATTGTTGACTGCTTACTGTAGTAACAACAAAAGCACTAACTAGGATGGGTTCCCTTACTTTTACTTTTGATCCCCCTAAGCGCCATTTCTATTTACCCTCTTAAGGACTTCTGACGTGAGTTTATCATATTATTTACCTCCATGATGTAGAAAAAATAATAAGTAGTATTTTCTTAACAATGGAATGCAGAAATGTTATCCTTCCAGGCCCTCATTCCTATTCATGATCTTTTCCATCTTTGATTTGTGTAAGAATTTTTTTTTAATGTTGAGATAATTTTCCATCCCGTCCGTTTATTCAAACAAAAGGCTTTGTTCGGGCATTTTTAATTTTCTTCCCACGGCTACGGGCGAGAGATGCGAAGTTTTGATCGAGGAAACTCTTGAATGCGGTAGGAGAATTGATTTGATTATGTACTTTAATCATTATTATGACAGCGGCCTTTTTAGTACCTGATTTCAGCGGCTACAGCTTGACAATGGTTATAAATTCTAAAAGCTCTTATCTTCGCTCATAATCTTGCTTAGAAGTCATAAGCATGAAATCTGTCAGAACACAAGTTAGTTTTTACAAAGCTTAGCCAGAGATCGCTTTATAAATAAAAATAAAAAATACACTTAACGCCTTTTAATGGCGGGGTAGGCAGAGGAACTTGTTAAAGCAAATGCTTTACAAAACTTTCCAAATAAGTCCACCAGTTCTTGGAGATACTTTCGTAAATGATAGGTAGGTAATTAATAAGACTTTCCGTACTAGAATATCCGGAGCACGAGAGTGTTTATAGTGCTGGCTATCCATCACCAATACCAATGTTATTTGTCCATCTGTATCCCAATTATCCGGCTCAAAGTAACCTTAGAGACATCACGTCTCCGAAGGTTCGGACCGCTCATTAGAGGCTCTATGTGTTTTCATCCAGCATTCGTCGGTATGAAGTATCCTTAACATTTCCCTTTGATGTCCATAATTTTGCGACGGTCGCAGACTACCTGACCACATGAACACGTGGCACTGGAAGCGATGCCCAGAGGCGTTCCCTGACAAGGTTTGTCATGTGGTCACAAACAATCAGAACATTGAAATCTCGCGTTGACAAAGTTACCGTGGACTGTGTCGGTTGTTCATTGCCAATTTTACCTCACCCTGGATCCTAACTAAAATAATTGTCAGTAAAGCTTACGGTATGACGGTAACGGTAAATCGTCACGTTAATTTACTGTTTGTTTAGGATGCGGTAACGAGTTAGAAACTTGTTACTCGATTTCTAGTTGGTAACAATTAATTTAATAATTTCAAACAATAATGGTCAAGCCGCGGAACGAACGATTTGCATTTTGATAAGTTTGAAGTTCGTTAGCTTTTGGAATTTACTTGCTCGCTAATTTATATAGTATATTTTGTACTGCTATCTTTCTCTAGTGGAATAGTAATTGAGTAAGATAGAAATATAAAAATTTCGTACTTAAACATACATTATTTTTTCTTACAACTTACTCGCTATTGAAAAACTAAAAAATAATTCACATTCCAGACCAACAGCAATGGAATGAACATCTCACAATTTGATGGATAACTATATGTTTTATTCATGTATTATAATTTCAATTGCAGTTCCGTTGTAATTTGAGTTGTACATTTACATTAACGTTTGTGACGAACTTCCCGCAACTGTTGTGGGCTGAGCACAGACCGATTCCGCAAACAATCAAACTCGGAAGAACTTCGTTGCAATATGCAAAACTGACAAATCACGAGCACTGGCTATCTGAGATTCCCTTTGTAGAGCGACTGCTAGGATCAGTCCTCCTCATAATTTTGCCTTTACGGTCGAAATTGTACCGTATTTGGTTCATTGTGTTTTCAATGCACCTTGTTGGCTGGTTAACGTATTTTTTTAACCACCATTTTGCCATTAAGAAAGCTTTCGATCACAATATTTCCGGCGTTCAGAACAATGTGGTGAACGCTTGTGACTTGAAGACACCCAAACTTAAATCTTTAAATCATTTACAAACTGGCTTTTCGACGTAAAGCGTTTGATGCGCGAATTTACCCCTAATGTTGATGCTATTTCGCCGTTCTCCTGGTTTACCCGGCACTAAAAGCAAACTCAACTCACCACGCCAACACTCTTAAAATCACTGAATATAATAAGACACTATGGTCTGAAACTTGCATCGATTTCTATGGTTTGTATCGACTATAAATCGGTTTGCTAGTCTTCTAGAACGCCTCTCTACTGCTTCCAGAGCCTAAGCTGATCCATCCCAAATTTGCGAGCAGCACTATGTGGAGGATCGAACCTGTGCTTGGTAAAGTGTAAAAATCTATGCCGGCGTGAAGTGCCTTATATCTTATGAGCCGGGTATCCTCATAGCTTCTAAATAAGCCTCTATGTAAGAGGGTGTTGAGAGTGGAAGTCAGTTAGTAACACTTTCTATATAAACCCTGATTTATTTCCCACTTATCAAATTATAAATCTCAAAATTTTATATCACTTTGTCTATCATCTTATACGTATTTTCTTTTCCCTTCTTTTCTTTATATTATAACGGTTTTACTTCTGTGTCACGTCTTTTAGCTCCTACGAGCACAGCGTCAGAAGTTGTTCCACTTCTCGGTTAAACAGAGTTTTGATATTGTAACTTGAAAATGTGTGACCACATGCAGCTAAAGTTATAGCCACGGGAATAGAAGTTTGAATTAAACTTATGCAGTATAGTAAAACGAGAACGTAACGTTGTGTATTATTCTAGTGATTTATTGTCAGCAGTTAGCAATTAAATATGTCGTTAATTTATTCTGTTCTTAACAACCACTATATGGCAAGTAAAAACCGTGGTTCGTAAACTAAATAAATTAACAACTGCATCATTGAATAATTAATGTCTACCGCAGTTTTATTGCGATTGCATTACTTTTAATACAATAGCTAATATTAGCCTCTGATTAGCAGATACCGTCTCTAGATACTTAATGGGACTAAAGAAAACCATTTTCCTTGGAACTTTCTAGAAATTCTTCGGTCAATTTTATTTTGAAGTATATTTTCATCGCGATAAACAAACTTAAATTTCTCGTTCCAATTTAACTGTGCTCGTTCTTTCGTGAAATCGAAGATCAAAGGAGTAACTTAGCACTAAGATACAATTTATAAATAATGCAGTTAGTAATGGGAATGAATGAACTCAGGTGAAAGCCACTGCATTTTGTGTTATTTTGTTTAATACTGCATATAATTCTTTTACATTGAACTATAATTACTTACTAAACAATTTATTTGATTACTGTTTGTAGATAGTTTGTTTCGTTTTTCCCAGGATAGCAGCAGATAGCTTGATAGAAACGCTTGTTCATAGTGATAAAAAAGCTATCTTTTCAAAACTGATCATCTTGTCTGTTTCCAAAACATCCAGCCACAAAAATCCTTTAAAAAAACAAAACTTTCTGAAAGGAGTTTCCTCGCAGTCTAATAACCTCCTTTAACGACCGGCGGGCAACTTTTTCTTTTTAAGTTTAATCGTGACACAGATTGTGCGGTCTCATCGCCCCTCACTCGGATGGTGCTAATCCAATGAGCGAAATTGGACTTGCCGCAGACGAGAAGCAAAATGACTTTCATTACACGCCTACCTGAACTCGGCCGGTAAATGACGACATCTTGCAATTATAACATCAAGAGGTACCTACCATATGTATAGTACCTAACGATGCGTAATTTTAAACTGGGCTTAAAGCTACTTCACAGTACGTAAGTGGGTACTTAGAAAGTGGTCTAAGTTTTGCTTAATTGCTAATGTGACATGAAAAACAGCAGCAGCAACCATATTTGTTTGCTTTGTGTACATCATCGCGGTCTCTCCAACTCTCATTCAATTCACTGACTACAAATAATACATACCATATGGTATTGATATTTCTCCCCAAATGATCATGGAAATCATTGGGGTAGGTCCTCATCCAGAAGTGGACGTCATGTGACTGATGATGATGATGATGTGGTATTGATACAATATTTGTATTCTCGACCTATAATACTAAAATATATGTCCTTCTGGGGCGACCTCTACTTGGTGACCTACCTCTAGACCAGATTGGTGATGTCCTGGCCCAAGGTGGCGTGAAAAGTACTCGAAACCGAAGGTCATGTATGAAATATGTATGAATGTAGATGAAGCGAAAGGGGTATGTCAGGACCGTGACAAATGGAGATCTGTAGTCTCTGCCTACTCCTATGTGTGTGTATGTATGTATGTAATACTAAAATAGATAGCAACTTAAATTTTGTTCTCTGGCATGATGCTTTATTAATGGGCTGAAGCAGTGATTCTGTTTTTTTTTGTGTGAAGCTGAAATTTCATAACTGTATTTTTACAGATACAAATAGTGCAAGGTCAGGTGACGATGTGTGAACTGTTTCTATTATTATTACAAGTATAACAACAACGGAAATAGATGCAGAAACAACCAACACACAAAAGAGGGTTAAAGTGAAAATAAAGAAAGAACCGAACACAATAAAAGGCAACGGTATGATCGATGATGCTTTAGTAATCGGCGAGTTGTTTGTTATCCATCAATAGTTTGGCTGTACGCACTTAGAAACTCCTCACCACAATTGTTTTGATAAAGATATGTTTAAATGTAGGACAAATTCAAGTAAGTAACTGCATTTATAATTTCAAAAATTACTGAAGGTTTTTTTACAACGTTTACCAGCTGACGGTAAACGTTGTTTGCCAATATACATTTTTACCAAAGATTTTCTGCTATTATATGCTTGTATGATATACATAAACCTGCCTAATCTACTAAAAAAGACAGCATCAAAATCTGTTGCGTAGTTTTAAAGATCTGAGCTTACATAGGGACAGACAGCGGGAGGTTACTTTATTTTATACGATTGATAATAACACAAATTATAGTGGTCCTGTGCTTATTTGGGACTTGAACATAAAAATTACCTATCATCATCATCATCAGCCCATACCTGTCCACTGCTGGACATAGGCCTCTACAATTGCAAAATTACCTATAATTTTATCTAATACAAAAAAACGGTGTAAATAAATTGAAATATGAAAAGCTTCCAAAAACATGTTAATGTCAGCTTTTTACGCTTAGTAGAAGAGCAAGTGATTTTGATTTTGTTAAAAACGGCTCAAGTTTGTTGATCTATAATATAAACATATGAATAACTAAATGTGTTGCTTAACGCAAAACATGAGAACGGCTGGACCATGTTCTCTAATATTTTTTGTTGTTGTGCTTATCAATGTTAGGACAATGTGCTAAAAAATAAGAAAATTCCACAGGAATAAATACCTAATTAAAACAGGGCAACGTGATTCGGGTCCATTATAATAGTTTATTAAATATCAGTATTCACTTAGTCCGAATTATCGATTCCAGTATACAATGGGTCACTTGTCCGATCTGTTGGCAACGACGGACGATCACTTGGGATCGCTGGACTCTTTCTCAACAAAATTATGTTTGTCTTCCTGATTAGTTCCGAGCTTACGACGTTTGTATGAGAAAATATTTGCCGTACATGCTCAGTGAGACGACATCGTACGTGTTTCATTCCAGCTTCTTGTTGATTACTTATTTAGTGTAGAAGAGTTTTCTAGTTATTGAACTAAATTAAAAAAATATGATTGCACTAGATAGCTTTTTATTAAATAACTTATGGACGACTCGGGATTTAATTCGCGTAGTTTCAGTAATTCAACTCTTTCTTTACAACGCATCCCACAAGATCAGGATAAAATACACTATGTCCGTCTTCTGGTCTTAAGCTACCTGCCAAACAATTTTCAACCTAATCGGTTTAGCCGTTCTTGGTTTATAAATAGTGTAACTAACACGACTTTTTTTATAAATATATTTAGAAGTCGTAAATAATTATCAAACGGAGATTAAATTTAAAAACTAACTAACACTGCCACGTGACAAAGTCTATGTCGAAATTAATTAATGAAACCTAGGTTTCATCATTTGGAAGCCTGTCTGGTAATTTTTTATTTGCTCCGGTAGTACTAACAGCTGATCGACAAGTATAACACAACACTTTAATGGTTTAACAAGTTTCATTCCATATTTCGCATAAGTTGGATATATAGATAGTTTGGATTGTATAGTTACTGCACAAGCCAAGATACACGTGGCAGAAAAACATACCAATCACATTATGTTTTAAATTCAACTGATATTTGTGGACACCCTATCGATATTCGTATCGTTCCAGGCAGGAGTAAACAAAGCGCTCCTCAAGGCATTGTTTTAGGACCCATAGTGTTCGAAGGGCAAATGCACGGCATTCTTGTCTGCTTGTTTGGATTATTAGGAAAATAGGTCTAGCTCTGTGATGGACACAATAAGGGCCTGATATGAAAGTCAAGATACACGTGGCAGAAAAACATACCAATCACATTATGTTTTAAATCCAACTGATATTTGTGGACACCCAATCGAGGCTCATAGTATGGAGTCACGTAGACTTCCTTTGCCGTAAAGTCAAGGCCAAACGTGTAGCGACCTAACATTACGTACGCGGTCTGATCGCGCAACTGCCACGTACTAATATTGCCCTGGACGCCGCGGCTACACAGATGTGAAATGTGTCTCTTAGAAGTTCCTACATGAAGTGTTAGTTAAGCTTAAGAACGTCGCGTAGTGGAGCATCAAGTACTGGTTATTTGGAATAAATCCTTGGTACACACTTGCGTCATAACTCGAATGCATGTCCTTCCCTGTAGTGAACCGACACTTTCCCACAGACACATCAAGATCTCTTTATATACATGTACATACACACAGAGACACTGAATTAACAGTTTATTAAAAATTTTCCACTGCAGTTCAACTTTCAGTAAAAAAAAAACACGGTAAACTTTGCTCGTTAATTTTATGAAATCGTTGTCGACTTGGGGATTTATGAACGCGAATTTATGTATGTGTATTATTGTCGGCAACTATCACTCGGAATATTTATTTACGTAACTCAAAATGTTGAAATGCGCTTTTATTTAAGATTGAGAAGAAGTGCTCACATACTCTTATTTATTGTATCATATACCTTAGGTATTTTCTTCACAATGTTTTCCATTACTGTGAAAGCTTTGCGCGGCACATAATTACAATAAAAGAGATAATACCGATTCATCCGTTAATAAAATACTTCTATAATCTTTGGGGCGTTGAATAGAAACCAATGTCCTCAGGGGCTACTCCGAAACAGTATTTTAACCTAATAAGGCATGTGTGGGAGAGTTTGGTTCGTATCTTTTCTTTGTTCCATCCACAACATGTTCCTTATTATATTTGTTTTCTCTAATGGCGCTATCGTAGCATTTCCTCTCTTCGGTAATGTTAAAATTGAATTTATCTAGATACTCTTTCTTTCTTTGCTTCCGTGAAACTAATTAACTCTCAACTCAAGCTTATAGCGAGCAAATTCTGCCAATCTTATTAATTGAAATTATATCAAATTGAATTTTAATCGTGGTTTCGTTTCGTTCACGCTGCATTTCAATAAAATTATTCATCGTTGAATATCGTTTTTCATTTAAACAAATGAAATGAAGTTTTAAATTGATCACAATAAATTGTACTGAACTAAATGAAGACGGTTTTAAGGTTCGATTTACAAACGTACCTACTATGTGATAGATCATTCATGACTAAACATATATTTGAGGGTTTTGAAGTGTTATTTTTCATTATTACATCTTTTTAAATTAATCTTCCAAAGTATGAAAAAAAATGTCATTTGACTGATTTTTTTTTGTTTGACTTCTTGTCGTAGAAATATATAAATCTAGTATGATGTCGACCATCTTGGATCATGTTTTTTGCCTCAGTCAGATCCATACATCTTTGCGTCCCATCGTCGGTTCCGCGTGAAACACACTCTTTCAAGGTCGACATAAGTAGAAAAATAATAGCAATTCGTGGCACAGGTGATACACAAAATAAGAAACATTATTCTGTTGTTCAGGAAAAAACAGCACCTGTCGACTGCCCAAATGTTATTTTAGCGATCGATCACCAGTAAATAAATGAACGTAAGCTATATAGATTTATTAAAGGCTTACGATTTGTAAGGAATCTACCCCTGTTTCTCTAGAGGTGGGCAGAGATGATCGATCTCCCTAACTTACTTTACCATAGGTATGTACCATGTACACCGCTTTATTCCCACACATAACCTTCATCAAACTGGAATTAAGGAAATTCGTATCGTTCCAGGCAGGAGTAAACAAAGCGCTCCTCAAGGCATTGTTTTAGGACCCATAGTGTTCAAAGGGCACATTGCACGACATTCTTGTCTGTTTGTTTGGATTATTAGGAAAATAGGTCTAGCCCTGTGATGGACACAATAAGGGCGAGATATGAAAGATAAAAATGTGGGGCATGTTTGGACTTGGAAGTATGTGTGTAATTGTGTATGTATTACCGTAATTTATTTTATTTGCTATACAAACCTATCGTTATGAACTCGTTTTACTGGATTAATTCACCCTTGGTATGGTAAAAGATTTGGAGAACAAAGTGTCGTGGAAAACCTTTTTTATACACACATCAAAAGTTTCTAGGGATCAAGTACATTTTAGAAGATTGCAATCAAGAATATATTTTACAACAACAGAATTCATTCATAATTTATTCAAAATGTGGTGATAAGTCATGGGCATGACAGGCATGGGGAATTAGGTAGGAGACCAATCCAGAAGATTAGATTTGATTTAAATAAATTAAATTTTTTAGAGCTAAAATGTTCTTGGTCCACTTTTGATGTGTGTAATTTTGTAGGTACTTGGAAATTATTAGTTATTTTTCATTACATAGTAAGGAATACTTGTAATTATGTCAAACGCGAAACTGCATAAGTTAATTAATATAAAAGGCATAATAAATTAATCAACCTTTTATCTCGTAAAAGGGGAAGTCAAGAAGTGTATTTAGCCCGTAATATGCTTTTTTCTTTAGCCTTTGCATTTTGTGACGGTATTTTCCTTCACCATAACAGTGAAGTGTGTACTTACAAATAAAATTACTGTGACCCTACACGCAAAAACGTCAACCACTGAGGGAAAACGTGTTCCCTTTCCATAATTAACAAAGAATTAACATGTAAATAAAATGTAAATGTCTGTTTGTCAGAGCCTATCTACCTACGCTATACATACTTCATCGGGTGAAATAAACATGTTGTGTATTGGAAGAAATATTGCTGAAAGCCACTTTTGAAATCTTCTCTAGACTTGTATACATAATTCAAGACCAAACTTAGTCAAATCGATCCAGCCGTTTTTGAGTTTTAGCGAGACTAACGAACAGCATTTCATATTTATAAACATCATAAAACCACCCCTGTGCAAAATTTCAGTTTTCTAGGGCCAAGGGGAAGTGGCGTTGATGAGTCGATGATGAATAATATCAGTCAGGATTTCGAGTTTTACATATAAAGATAAGATGGTGCAAATTCTACAGATAGGGGTAGGATGTATACCCGCAATAACTTAAACAGTGTTATACAACTAAGTGCTGTAAACGTGGCACGGTAATAACCGGGAAACACTTTCTTCTTTTCATTGTGTAATTTAGAATCCAGTTTCACTCTAACGACCTACGAGGAGCGTTTACTGCTGTTATACGATCTAAAGTGAGGGCCCGAGTCAATCCAGCCGCGGCGATTGCACACGTTGGTAACAACATGGAGACATAACATATTTTTTTAAATCCAAATAGAATTCCCAGTGTCAATTTAACTACCTGACAATACGTTGTTTTGCCAATATGCATTATTGACAGTGTTTCCCTTCTATTATATGTAATTATAAACTTCCATCACCCTTTATACAAAAAAATCCTTATCTCACGTAAACATCAAGGGGTTCCCTGTGCAAATTTCAGCTTTCTAGGGTCAACAGTTTGGGCGGGGGGTTGATGAATCACTCACGACTTTGATTTTTATATATACAGAATTTCAGTCAATATAATATAGGTATGAATAAGCCAGAATAGGTTTGTCAAAAACATTCAAAAACTATGAGGTGTCAGTAAGTGTAATATGTTAGGTATCTTAAAAAAAGCTAAGATCTAGACAAAGGCTTCGCAACGCCTACGCTGTTTCGGCAAGAGTAGGCATTACGTGTCTCTTTTGAAGGGTTTCCCGGTCTATCTACATTACTGTTGTCTAGGTAAACTAAACCTCTCACATTGTCCCTACTTAGTGTAAATAATGGTAAACATTTGTTTCTATTTAGCCCTTAATCTAGTATACTTTGTACGGAGGGATGATTTATGTACAGCATGAAAAGAGGCGAATTTGTGATAGGTTGCCTCATTCCCATCCTCGGTTGGAAAAAAAATCGCATTTGTTATTAATCGTTATTTAATGTAATGTACTCCGGTAGTGTTACTCGTAGTTTTTCCCGTTCACGTGAGAAATTCAGGTCTTTGTGTTATTTCTATCTATCTATCATCATCATCATCAACCCATACTTGTCCACTTTCTATCTATAAGCTACATTAATATAAAGTTCAGTATACTGCTGAAACTGCGTGAAAAAGTAAAAAATATCCATCGTCCATCAGTGTTTAGAATATTTTTTTAATTTTATTTGTTCAACAAAAACTAAATTCTATCATTACAGGATTTTTCCTAATATATTAGTTAGTTTGATAAGTATTTCTCTAAAAAAAAGTCAAAGTCAAAGATAATCAGTATTCAGCATGTCTCTAGTTTATTTTAGAGCAAATACTATTAGTTAATTATAGAAAAGGTCAGTCAGTATATGAAGTTTGATTCATATTGATGTGATGAAATAGGTTAAGTAAGGCCTAGAGACTCAAATTAGATAACCTAACTAATGATTACGCAAGAGAAACTACGCAAAAGGGTAAACTCGTTTCGTATAGTTTACGATAGATTAAACAGTTTGGTAACATCTAAAACATAATCTAAACAAAGTTTTGAATTTGAAATTCCTACACATAGTTACACCTACAACGGCTTTCCAGAATTAAATACTTAATTAAAAAAACAAAGAGACGACGCAGCCAAATGTACAATTTCGTGTAGAATTTTTCGTAGGTACTACGAAAAAGACAAAAGGTGTTGTTTTTATTATTAAATTAGATATTTGAGAAGGACAAACGAAGTTATACAACCTTGACTACGGTTCTCCAGATTAAATTTTTGAATTTTTAGCATTGTTGACCTGTTGAAAGATAGGGAGAATATTATTTTCACAAGGTACGGAAAATCCAAGCAAATAAGAGATGTCTCTCTCACCCACGAGGAAACTAAATTCCCTTACGTAATGTCAGAGATTTCATATTGTGGTTTGTCGTGCCTAAAGCGTTCTTTAGAGTTTATTAGAGAGCTTTCATTGTGTATATTATGTACATATATGCACCGCATTGCCTGACATTTTCACTGACATTGAACATTCTGAATCAACGTTAAAATTTTAAAAAGGAGGAATTCAAACACAAATATAGCAACCCGATATTAATAATAAAATATGTCACTAAATACCACCCAATCGTTTACTTATCGTTGTCTGCCCTCACTTGGAAAATCGGAGTAAGTGTAGTTTGCAATAAGAATGGATACTATAATTATTTTGTTAAGCCGACTTAGACCTTCAGTTTATATATATGTAAAAAATAGCACCTACCAAGTTGAAATTTTAGGACCTTAGAATTCATCATATTGTAAAGTGCTGTTGATCATTGAGGGAAACCCTCGACCAGCAGTCGACGTCGTGTGGCTGATTATGATGATGAAACTGCTGTTGGAAGACATAGATGAAATCAGGGGATAATATATGTAAAAACAGCTTTCCTTTATGGAGAGCTTGCAGAAGAAATCTATATGGAGATACCAGAGGGTATTGTAGCAGAAGCATCTAAAGTATGTAAGTTGAATAAATCTTTGTATGGTCTTAAAAACTCTTAAAAATCTGTTCCGATAATATGCGGAATTAATTGGATTTCACCGGGCAATCGACGACACAGTCTACTTGCAGTTAGCAATATCAACAAATTGGAACTATTACGCAATTTATCTGATGAAATTGAGTTGACAGAGAATGTCATCGACACACGCGGCACTCATACGTATCTATCCATAGGTAAATAGATTAAAGGACAAGTTGATGTATACCATTTCTGCAAGCCAACTTGAGCTAGCTTTGTATCGTGGTGCTTAGGTATATACAGTTCAAATTACAACGCTGTCGAATTGTCCATAGCAATATGAAAATAAGATACTTACATTACCATGTTATTATGTTTGTATCACTACGTTTCAGGTTTGTCTAGGTTTAATCAATACCTAACAATTTTGTTTGTTACAACCATGGAATTATGATTATGGTCTTTCGCGGAGGAAGGCACAGGACCGATCATTCTGACGGGCTTTTGGAGAGGTCTATGTCAAGCAGTGGATAAACAAAAATAGTTTAGCTTGGATAGTTTAGTTTGGGAAGGGAACACTCATTACGTATTGAAGTACCTACTGTCAGTACCCATAAATATTTCTGTTAATGCTCTATGAACAAGCGTTTGATCATCATCCTGCCTGATGTCAAGTAGCGATGGTCTACTACTTATTCTTGTTCATTAGATACCTATTTATTTCTATGGATTCACTTTCACATCTTACAATGAAGAAGAAGATTGCAAGGATTCTCGCTTATTGTAAAGTATGTGAACCCTTTAATGGCGATTGCCTCACCAGCTAATCAATCTTAAAATCCCTTATCGCGTGATTCATGATATACGTTCAGTTATGCTTTGTTTAATTTGGAATGCTTGAAACGAGTGAATTCAATGTAAATTCACCAGCTGTAAATCAAGTTTTATAATGATCGAATTACAAGGTCAAGAATTAACTCAAACAGTGATTCCGGGAATTCCAAATAACTCCTTCTTTTACAATTATTCCCATTTGTATTTCCCTGTATTTGTATACAGACGTATTATCGAATAGGGCGTAACAAAAATATACCATGCAACATGTAAGCTTCAAAGTTATACCTACTATGAATATAACGATCCAAAGCGCATGGCAATAAAGCATAAAATGGTATTACAACAACCCGATATCACAAAATGTCCTTAGTGCCATGAAGGTTGCTGATGAAAAAGTCTAATTTTAACCCTTCATGTGAGCTTTTAATGAAACAGAATTTGCTATAAAAATATGCCATGACCGTCAAAAATGTATAAACCTACGTGTCCCGAGCCAGTGATTGGAACTATCAAGTAATATTGTATACAACTGATAGTATATCGATCCTATAATCACATCGGGGCGGGCCGAGACAAGGCAACGCATGACTGCATCGTTTGTCCAGGTAATTGCGTTTTTGTCTTTTTTTTGCGCGAATTTGCCAAATTTTTGTTTGTACTTATGGTAACAGAGATACTTCATTTACTACTTTTCTATAATACCAATCGTATTGTTTTTATTCTGTCGTCCCATTATGGAGTTTATATTATCCATTGTTTTGCATACTTTTTCGTATTGTATGTTATGATGACCTTATTAGAAACTGAAAAATCAATAATCATTTCGAAAGAACACTTTGTTCCAATTGCAGTTGTCTTCAGTAAGTACTTACCCCTAAAGTCTCTTATCAGGTTAGAAATTGCTTTATGGAACATCAAATTTGCAAAAGCTTTGTCCACCAAACAAAAATCTCTAACCCAATATATAAAATCTCGATTTAGTTTCATATACAGTTGATATCTAATAAATTAGTAGGCATTTTGTAACGCTTCACTGTTACTTTTTTAACAGGCTCTTTAAATTTTTTAATTGATATGATCGACACAAAAAATTACCCAACCGTAGCTAGCTATGTAAAACGGGGTACGTAGGTACAGTAGACAAACATACTGGTCTATGACTTTTAGACTGAAACTCGTATGGCATAGACTGTTTCATTTTTTACTTGTCACAATTTAACAACTCTAACCATATTGATGTTTTAGTGACACAAGTAAACTGAACACAACTATTTAAAACTAATCCTGGAACACTTTGATGGTTAAAGCCGTATGAATCCTTCGCTGCGCTCTGGGCGCTCATTACCCGTCCAGCACCATCTAAAACATCGGGGGGTTTTAGTCTGTAGAATTTTGACACTGCTTGTTATCAGGATATTTCCACTCACTTTCCCACCACTGTGATTCCTGTTAGAGCCAGGATCTACAGCGGCATCCAAAATAGACCAGAGCTCAATCAATGACGACTGGGTTAGATCCATTATCAACCTTCACCATGACAGAAGAGTGTATAAATGGAAAAAAGGTACGTATGAAGAAAGCACCCAGTCCTACATTAAAACCAGAATCCACACCTCTACGATAGAAGCGTGATCGGCAACTGTATTTATTTATGATATTCAATACACTGCTGCTATTGTTAATATAACTTCACAAATTACTTCAACAAAAACTTCAGTGCCGATGTGACGAGAACCCAACGCGAAGTCGGTCGTCAATACCCTAGAAGGGGGAATGTTGGCAACAAAACAGGGATGGACAAAGATCATTTGTATGGAGCCAAGAAAACGTGCGTTGAAAAGAGGCAAAAGCAAAGAGACGCGCACGTCTCCAGAGAATGGCTCGTACGTTGAGAGGTAGATAGAGTGCAGGTGGTGTTGGACTTTTCCCTGATATACAGGGTCAAATAAAAAATGTTATCGAGACTCGAGAAATTAATTCAGCCTCTGATACCAGTCGAGTTTCACCAAAGTTAGTTATTTAACGGCGCTGTATATATTTTTACGATCAAACTTTTACTCCAATAGCAGACTTGGCGTCGTGTTAACTACTATTTTGAGTAAAACATATTCAACAATGCTTCATAACTATTGTAGTACCTACATAGCCTGTATACTGCAAAAGACAAGTTAGATAATAGTAAAATGGTGAATTAGATGGTCTTTGTCCTTTTGTACGATAAGGGCTCCCTTCCGAGAGGTAGAATGTTATCTCTCCACATACATTACAACTTAGTATTCAGGGTGAGTAGGAGCCTTTTAAGCCAAAATCTTGTATTTCTGTAGAACTTCCTGAGTGCCAGGAAAGTCTACAGAAACAGAGGAGGAGATTTCACCAGACTTCAATACCCCCGGACGAAAAAAGATATCTCAATACAAACTTGTTCAGCTGAATGTTCTTTTTGTAAAAGGTTGATTTTATTTTTCGTTTCGGGCATTTAGTAAAACGGACTCAGTACGGTCTACAGAAACAGACTTCAGCTACAAAGAGAAAACATCCTGTATACTGACATTTAGGAAATAAGCGATATTTTAAAGATATAAACTGAACTAAACTTTAGATAGTAAACGATTTAACTTTTTGTGAATACGGCGGATAATGTCTTCTACAATTATTCTTTATTCTTATTTCATTTTATTTCATTTCTTTATTACATTTACAATTTTTCGTATGAATGAAGTGAAAGTAGCAGGTATAATTGAACAGTAAGGATTCATTATCAACTGAACTACACGAGGAAACCACCACTATTCACACTCAACAATAACTTCAAGGCCAAGTTACACTGGTTACCAACTTTTCTACCACAGAAAGAGAAAACAAATTAAAGGCGATATTATTCTTTGATCCACAGCCAAAAGAGAAACACATTAAAAGGTAGCTCAGGTTGTCCGAATTGTAGAACTTGACTGGTCCACGACTGTACACCAACATTACGATGACAGCCACTGTTGTAAGACAATAGCATGATATCTACAAAGAGCAACGATACGGAGAACCGCTTTGTATTCAAAGACTGATGAAAGATGACCTATCGCGCAAAACATATTTCAAAGGAAAAAGGTTCAAGTTTAAACAGAAGTAATGTTTGTTTTTATGATATAGGTACCCGTAGTACAGGTGTCGCCATCTAGTGGCGCGATGATATAAATGGAGAATAAATTGGATTTTATGCGTTGGGCAATTGGCTTATTTAAAGGTGCGGAGGTAATATGTTATGATATTTATGTGTTTACTAGAGAGTAGTGAGAAACAATATTAATTTCAATCCCCATACAAAATGTCATCTCCCGAGGCAAACATTTCTCGATTTTGTATGGAGATGAACATTTTTTTTGCGTTTCCCCGCATCTTCGCCATAGTAAAAGTTGTTCATATTGACAAGCCTAACAATGTTTCTAAGACGTTGTGTGTGTATGTTTTTAAGATGCTCAGGGTCCTTCTATACGCAGTGGTGCTTCCAATTGTATATCTTGAAAATACAAAAAAATAAAAATTCACTTCACATACTTTAATCCCAAAGCGTTTTCGTGGGAATTTCAGGATAAAAATATAGCTTTTGCTACTTAGTGATATATTATTAATGCTATTCTTCTAATGGTGTATTTTTTTTTTAAATCGGTACACTATTCGTTTTTATATTTATTCGTTGCATGACATTTTATGACATTCTGACACCCCATTTCATTCTGACCTGGGCAAGTAAATAAAAAATATTATATGTAAACTAGCTGTCCCTGCAAACATTTGTTTTACCATAATAAGTTGTCTTTGAACCCCGTGTATTGAGAGAAACACAACTAGTAGATGCCAAAAGAATAGATAGTCGCCGATTCTCAGACCTACTGAATACGCATATATAATTTGGTAAAAATTGCTAAACCGTTTCGGAGGAGTACGGTAACTAACATTGTGACATGGAAATTGTATATTTTAGATAGAATCAATCAGCAGACTGCCTTTCTTCCTGGCATGTCGTAGGAGCCAACTATAGGTAGGTAGGTTTAAGTGTATCCAAGCTGTAAGCTAGCAACTTGTAACTGAAAACTCATATGGCCCTGAAGACATTCTTGGTTGGTTCATCATCATCATTATCAGCCCAGATTCGACCACTGCTGGATATACATCTTGGTTCGTTGACTCATGAATATTCAATTTCTTAACTCCTTATCTCGCTTAATGTGGCCGATGGGTCCTTGAGATCCTAAGATTACGTCCAATTTTTGACATTACGGGCGTGGGTGTATGTATGTGATATTAATGGAGATGAAGGTCCACAAAGAATATACCTTTACTTTTGAATAATAGAATGTACCCGCATTTTTAGCATCCCCTGTCCTATATCATGCGCTAAAACACAAAGTAATTTGCGAACGATGTTAACTTGATTATAATTTCATGGAAAACCTTCTGACACTATGCTAATACTTGTAAATGAGGTCTTTGTAACATGGCAACATTGTAAAACTTTGTCATCGGATACGTGTAGGTACAGTCGGCAAAGAAGGTGGCCAAGTCTGCTCGACTCTCGCAATTGCATCGCTATGTGAGAAAACGATGTGCATCGCTGTTTTACTAAGGACAACAATGAAATGAAAGTAACGAAAGCAGCAATGGACATCGTTTGCTGCTACGATGCCAGAGCGATGTAACTACGAGAGTGCAGAAGACATAGATCCCTGGTCTACCCATCGACTACACGTCTACAACACTCCTAATGGTCTACATTTTACTAAACACTTCTGGCATCAGAAGAAGTCCGTAATGGGCTTGGCCAAACCGGTGATTGGCACATAATTTGTAGCTACGGGTGCTCGTCATTGGGCGAAGAGCGACGAGCAGCGTTATGCTTGAACTAGGATATGTATTGCCAGAACACTATCGCAGTCATGCGGTGTCTGTGTTGTATGGTCGAAGTGAAAGTCATATTATGAATGTCATTAGATATAAAGGCTTTAATTTTTCACTTGTCAAAATATACAAACTCTACCTTATAGATGTTTTAGTGATACAGGTAGTGACTGACTGACCGTACTTAAAGAAAATTATGTAAGTATGTAAAACCCATTTTTTCTCTTTCACAAAATAAGGTTAATTTTCTCATGTTTGATAAAAAAAACCCTACTAGATATTCATATCAATATATCTAAATTTGTTACGTTTTCACCGAATAAAAAGTTCTGAACAGATTTTGACGAAACCTTCTGAGATCTATAGTGCAGCTGAATTGAAAAACCTTATCCTTTTATGTAGTCGTTTAAAAAGTTTAGTGCCCACCACAACATTTCTTACTTCGTGCAGCATCTAAGTAAGTATATAGAAATATCTGTGTCACATATACTCCTAAAAACCATGACACGACAAAATTACAAGGATATTTCGTTTGCTTTTTGTTCCAAAAATGAAACTGCAATCCAACAAAAACGCAATGCAATTATTCCGAGTACCTCAGGACCATGATACACAAAAATTTCATAAGTGTATTAAGGCCTACAGAGTATGTGTATAATTCTGTTAGAAAAACTGTTGTGTGGATAAGTGGCTGCCATAATACGTTGATCTACACTTTTTTACGCTGCAAGTCTAAAAGGCATTTTTGTCTGATCGTGAAATGTAGAGTACATTTCGTCCAAATAAAGGAAAAATGCAGGGAAACACGCAAGCAGCGTCCCCGTCCAATGCTTTTCCTCTGGGAGGTGGTGGGATCGGATCCGGAACTGCAATTTCAAGAGAAACGACAATAAAAAATTACGTGATATATTTTTATATGATTTCGAAGGTTGTATACAACAATAACATAACTTCTCTTTTTTTGTGATAGAGAACAAGAAAATATAATGATATGTAAAGTAGACAATTATGATTTTGGAAATATTGATTTAAGATAGTGGACTGAAGCATTTATGTCTGTTGTTATTAAACCACCAAGTCACGAGATATAGTTTAAATACAAGTAGTTACATTTTAAAGATTATTTAAAATTCATCCTCTTCGGGGGTAAAAAGGGGGTAGAAATTTATATAAGAATAACGTTAATTTTGGAGTATTTTAGTGGTAGTATTTTCGAATAGATGTGAATGAAATGTGAAACTCACGAATATTTGTATTTTTTCTGAAACCGTAGCACTCAACGTCAATTTTCGTAATTCCTTCGCATCGACGAAAAAGCAAAAACGAACATGATTTGAAAATTTTACCGAGAATTTGCACGTGCAGAAATTTTATCAAAAAATATAAATGGTCCATCCCGGACAGAATTGGACCACTCTCTTTTGGGTAAATGGAAAAAATCCAACAAAATGCCAAAAGCGAATATAAAATATTTAAGCAAATTAAAAAGGGGGAACTTCTCAATATATAGCCATGCATTTTTAATTCATGTTCGGAACCAAACTTTTTTTTGTTTTTCAAGTGATTTCGATGATTGTTTTTTGTTAAAACCTTTTTTTATTGACTAAAACTGATTGAAATATTTAACGAACCTTAGCTATTTTGTATACCTACACAACATGTTCGTTTTTACTATACGGAACGGAATAAAGAAAGAATGTCAAAAATCTGAATGTTTTCGAAAGCTGCACTTTGTATTTCGGTTTTCGTTGGTTTTTTTTTTTACATTTTCTGAAAGACCAAAAAAGCCAGTTGGCTATGAAAATGTATCATTTTATGTCTGTGCATTTATAATTGATGAAATAGAGTTAGTTTTTAACCGACTTCAAAAAAGGAGGAGGTTCTCAATTCGTCTGTATTTTTTTATGTTTGTTTCCTCAGAACTTTCGCCTGGGTGAACCGATTTGGATGTTTTTTTATTGTTTGAAAGCTGGTGCTTCCCGTTTGGTCCCATATAAATTTGGTTCAGTTCCGACAATGGCATCATGAGATTTTACTGGTTGAAGTCGATTCTTTTTTCTTTAAGTTATTACTAAACAAAATGAAAAAAATAAAATAGGTATGTTAAAAATCTGAATCTTTTCGAAAACGGCGCTTTATATTTTGGTTTTCGTTGATTTTTTAACAATTTATGAAACACGAAAAAAGCCAGCTGGTCATGAAAATGTAATGTATTCTTTTACGTCTGTGCATGTATTATTGATGAAATAGAAGGCAAATTAAGTTTGCATAAATAATTCTGAATACATCTGATATTCGTGAAAGATGATTTCATTTTTCACGGAGGACAGCCGTGGCACTCTATTTATTCAAATCTGTACGTGTTTTGTTTTGAGAAGTTGTAGAAATAAAATTAAACACTTCTGCAAAGACTAAAGATAAATTGGTTGGACAAAATGAGAAAAAGTTTTTGAAGTGGTATTATCGTTTGGCGCGTTGAGGTTTTTTTTTGAGGGAAAAAACCTGTTACCTCCTGAAATAGTTACCGTTACCATAACCGACATCTCTGCTTAAACGTATCTATATGTTATCCCCAATTCCTTACGGGAACGGAAAAAACTACGGGCAACACCACTTCCTTTAATGAATGTTTTATTACGAATACCTAAATAAAAATAATAAAAGCTATTTTAAAACCAATTCTAAAGCCTACTATCACACATTTATCCGATTGGTGTTTCGATATCGCATAGTTAGAACAAAACTGACACAAAACAAAATGTGTCATTTCATGAAATTGAACCTTAACATAAAAGATACAAAACTTAAATTACAAAATCGACATGTTTCGTATTGGGTCCTTTTTGTTCTAACTATGCGATATGTAAAACACAGTTTTAAGTAAAGCAGAAACTGATTTGATCATGCTGCTTAATTGTGAGCAACGATAGATGGTTAATCAATAAAACCACATTTCTGAAAACGTTGTTGTATTAATCAATTATGTTCAGTATAATTGACGTCCCACTAAACCAATCTAACTAGCAAATTACTGTGGTATATCAGTTAAGGTACATGCAATAATTTAAGATTGATTTTGTGGTTCCCTATAACTAATTAATTGTGTTAGTGCTTTATAATGGCGGAATAACTATTCTGAAGTTATTTAATGCTTAATTTTATTAGTAATTAGGTGTCCCCGGCAAACATTTGTTTTGCCATAGGAAGTCGCCTTTGCACCTAATACACGAAGAAATGCACACATTTTAACCTTCCCTGGACTTCCACGAATAATTCAAGACTACAATTATTCAAATCGGTCCAGTCGTTCTCGAGTTTTTAGAGCAAGGCTAACGAACATCATTTAATATGTATATTATACAAAGATTTGTCTGTCAAATACGAAATTTCAGTAGACCTATAGTAAATGAGAGCTTTAAGTGAATCCGAGCTTATTATTAAGGGGGTTGGTTATTGTTTTCATTGCACTTTTTTGTAACTCTTTCATTTCTCGGCTAGTACTTTACGTAGTACATACGGAGGTAATTGATGTATGTCACTTCGTATGAATTCTGAAGTTGAGAAATAAAAAAGAATTAGTGGCATGTGACATATTTAAAAGCTTTTATTTAACTTGCAATGTACGTATGTGTGTTCAGTGCAAATCTTGCAATTCAATTTTAAGCAGATGTACTCAACAAATTGAGCTGAAATTATATGTATTATATGTACCTTCGGTTTGGATGACAATGCATGGTACACTAATCCAACATGGCGGCAGTTACAAGATGGCGGACTTAAAAACGTTTTTCACTTTTAATTTATTTATGGTGTAATCGCAAGGCACATTATAGTGCTGCGATGCGATGTATTAGAAAAGTTATAAGTAAAGTTATGTATAAAGTATGAAGATATTATTTCATGATACAAAAACTGTTTGCAAAATTTCAGTTCTGACGGTGGCGAATCGTCACCGATTGGGTTCCCGCCGACGGACACAGGAAGCGAAGCCGACCCAGGAGGAGATGGCGAGACGACCTGGACCGTCACGTGGCGCGAGGTGGCCCAGAACAGACACGAATGGAGAGAATGGGGGGAGGCCTTTGCCCAGCAGTGGGACACAAAAGAGGCTAAATAATAAAAAAACCAATGACCGACAGATGGCTTCTTTGTTATATATTTATGCGTACAGCATTCTAATATAGAAAAATTAAATCCAACCCATTATGAAGAATTACACACATAAGCTTTACAAATCGCCTCGGTAACATTTGTAATATCTCACTGAATACCGTCCGTAAATTAATGTGTAATTTGAGTAAGCCACCTGAAAAGTTCCTTTGTAAGCCTCTCTCCCACGGCACAACTGAAAACGTATCACACAAACGATAATATAACAATACAATTAAAGTTCAACATACATTGGTACGTTAACTACAGGATATAATTTTATCAAATCTCGTCAAACGAGAAGTGTATTAATAAAATAAGCCACAATTTGCACAGACACTGGCTGAGTGCGAGTATTTTGGTGGTATATTGTATTATTGTGTATGTGTATGTACCTATGTGTTGGATTATGTATATATATTTATATAAGTATGTTTATGTATAGTATGTATTAGTAAAACATAGAACTGTTAGTGAGTTTTTTTTTTTCTCAATTTTATGTACTTTTTAGACCCTGAACAGTTTTATTATAGTATATATTTGTACTAGTGTAACATTTATTAAATGTTTATTTCTATATGCTTTAATGCTTTATGCCAACTTTAAGTCTCGCCCATATGAGTCTGGGGTTCACGCATTCGTAGCTCTTCAAACAACCAGCCATTCGCTCCGAGAAGACAAGACCAACGCCTTGACATGCACGCTGGCAATGCGGCACTCCCGACCAATACGCGCGGAGTACGTGCCATGCGTGGCACGTACATAGAGAGAATGGATGAAAGGCGATTGACGAAAGAGATTTATATGGGTGATGTAATGGGCCGAGTGAGTAGAGGTCGCCCCAGAAGGACTATACAGACCAGATTGGTGATGTCCTGGCCGAAGATGGCGTGAAAAGTACTCGAAACCGAAGGTCATGTATGAAAAGATGTATGAATGTAGATGAAGCGAAAGGGGTATGTCAAGACCGTGACAAATGGAGATCTGTAGTCTCTGCCTACCCCTCTGGGAGACAGACGTGAAGTGTATGTATGTTTATTTTCTATTCCTAATTGTTTGTATAATTGTCGTGTTTTAATTTCTATTTTGTTTTTTTATTGTATCCTGGCACACCCATCGGTCTTTCCCATTACTGGTGGTTGATTGGTAGAAAATGCTTTAGCATTAAGTCCGCCATGTGTACTTTTTTGTGCATTAAAGTGTTTAAATAAATAAATAAAGATGTAAATGCGCCGAAAAACTTCTCTGACGAAACGAAATTTAACTGACAAACAAGATGGGTTATTCAATTAGGAGTGAGGTTCGTTACAAGTGTTCAGTTTAATGATAGAAAGTATTTTGCGCGAAGATCT
>SJJU01000690.1:0-14064 GCA_012932125.1 Conopomorpha cramerella | reverse complement strand
ACCGTAGCAAAAACTCACGAGACGCTATTGCACATATGACTGCAGTTTCACTCGACGCCAAAAAGTAATTAACTCCACAACTAAACTAACAAAATAAATAAAGAGTAAGTAAAACGTTTTATTTTATTCGAGTTCATTTTCAAATGTCGTTAAGAGGAAGAGTTCAGTCGAATCACAAAGGGTTTCCAGCATCGCTCGTCCGCAACGCGAACGAAGTTAAAACTTTGCCACTTGAAAGTGCATTGGCCGGGCTCAGCCAAATTCACAGGACTAGAAGTTAATATAAGCAAATTTTGCTTCAGAACTAGCCAGGAGAGTGCGGTAGCCCAATGCAAGTTGTGATCTGTGAGCACGCTGCCACCACCTGCCCGCTTCTGACCCACTTGCCAAACTAAATTACCTATACTCGCTCTCAACAAAGATCTCAAACCGACACCGTAGCACGGAACAACGGCTAATTAGACCGAGATTTATTTAGCTTTTTTACATTTATACGCATGATATGATCAAAAGCTTACAGAGCATGCGTATTTAATTACAGGTAATCTGGCCGAGGTTTCTGTCTGATCAATATCGCGCGAGCTCGGTAGGTTCGAATGTCTTCGTTGCAGTGACCTTACCGCTATTTTATTATTGTTTAAATTTTTTTGTGAAACCTACAATCGACACAATTTGTATCCATTTATCCACGTAAATTCCCTCTAAACCTAGCACGTTGCAAACAAAACAGAGACACAGTGCGAATAAAAAATGGTAAATGAGAAACGTTCCATGTTGAGTGTCCCGGGACAAATTATTTTTCGGCAACGAACGCTATAAAAACCATAAAAACAAGAGCGTGCCCATTCATAAAATCCGTGCAAAACAAAGACAAACAAAACAGCTAGTCAGTAAGCACCGCACGTTATAAACAGCAACAAAGCTGCGCCCTCAAATGAGGTCGGAGATAGCTACAAGCTCGGAAGTTAGTGTGAGCATAAATTAAAACAAGCGTTTCCATAAAAAGTTGATAAATGACCTTACACAGGCTGGCGGGTCGCAAAAAAGGGAGCTGCCGTCAGCCGGGCGGGCGCTAACGTGTTTCATTTTGCACCCACATCTGGACGGCTTTCAGCGCGACACGGCCCGCCGTGTGAACCCTGACCTCGCACACTGCCACACTTAACTGTTTTAAAATTGGAAACGAATAAATAATAGCAACAGCAAAGAGCTTGCTCGTTTGTACTACTACCGGCTGCGCAAATAGCATTCAATCAAAGCGCAAACGGAAACTTCGAGGGAAAAAATGCTTCATATTGAATAATGCAGCAGTTGGAAATGCGTTGGTGCTCCATCGGGACTATCAGAAAAACATTTGTAATACAGATTCAAATCTATTGAGGCCCGTGGCGAGGTGCCCTCCGTGTTGTAAAAGCTTTGGAACTCGGCAAGTAAAATATATGTGGATAAAACAAAATCGCATAGTCCCCTAGAGATCAAAAAACCATTTGTGCGAAATTCTATTGTAACTGTTCTACACTGAAAGGAAACAATGAAAGTAGGGAACTTCAGAAAAACCAAAATGCCTCATGGAAGGAAAAATAACGTGAAGAGTGAATAAATTAAACAAACGGTGAGGTTGCTGTTGCGCTGCGCGACCACAATTCACAGTGCAGCGGTCCGCACGGCCGCCGCCGCCATCGCCGGCCGTGGCCCGAACACACCCCGACTCCCCGGCACAAATAAAACAACAACCCCGTGTCACTCGCATGACCACGACTACGCTGTATTTTCACAATCTTTTCACATTACTGCTAGATACAGAGAGATACTCTCAGTAGCGACGAGAACAACCCGATAGCGCACACTCGAAACGACAAGAATTTATCAAAGACGGTTTCACGAAAACCAACGAGCAACGCTGCTGTAAGGTGCTTTTAGAAGGAACGCCAATAAAGCGACAAGTGCGCAATATACAAAATTCAACGGGAAAGCTACAAAGACGAGTCGTTGCTTTGCTACATGCGGGTGTACGGGTCAGCGGAATCTCAATTGGCATACCAAGTTTTATTAGACTACGAACGTAGCCACGAATTACCTTTCAGCTAAAATAACAATATTTTCGAAACTTGCAATATCGCAGAAGTCGAATAGTTCTCATGGAGTAAATAAAGCTTACTTAGACGACTTTGTTCATAAATGATTGATGTTCGTTAGTCTCGCTAAAACTCGAGAACGGCTGGACCGATTTGGCTAATGTTGGTCTTGAATCACACGTCGAAGTCCAGGGAAGGTTGTATTTCTCCCAATACACGGGGTACAAAAGCGACTTCCCATGGCAAAACAAATATTTCCCGAGACACCTAGTCTGAAATAAAAAACGAGATAACCCAAACGAATGTAACATTTATGTATAACATGATGAAAATGGTTTAGTTTTTATTTTTATCCATATTATATTTAGCTATAGACTTTTTTGTTAATTTTAACGTAATTTAAGACAATTGTTATTGAAATATGTTTCTAGACTTACCTTACTTCAATATCGTCTTAGGTGTACCAAGATATTGTGCATAAGTAAGAAATAGATAAATAAATAAAAAAAAAATTTAACAACGATACTTCCTTCGCAGCGTTTTTATGTTAACCTTAAGCCATGCGTACACGACAGACTCTTTGTGGGTCTGACAATCGTTTCCCGGATTTGTTCTACACTAATGTGATGAGCTTTTTTGCAGTTCGTGTTGCAACATACAACATAGAATAAATAGTCCACCGAAAAAAAATTGGTCATCAATAATATGTGCGATTGGCAGTACCTACTATAACTTTCTGCCGATGAAAATTTGTAAGGTGTGAAGAGGACAAAATATTTTACAACTTTTTTGTTACGGCCGTATAATTATTGTATAATAACAAACTATGTATTACGAAATGTCTGCTAGTATATAAGAATAAAAAATAATAAAATAAATTTTCGATAATATACTTACAAAATACCTACAAGGGCACAGCTGTTTTGTCGTTTAGCATTGTTCACATGTTAAACTAATTGCCCACTAATATAAGATTGTTATCGAACTAAAAGTTCCCAATAACACATCGTGAAAGTACCATTTAGTAACTAATGTATTGCATAATTCAATAACACGTTTTCACGTTCATTTCAATTACAAAAAATGTAACAACACGCGACGTAATTAGAAAGGGTCCGATAGTTTTGAATATCTAATCTGCCACTTATATTAATTAGCGTAGGTAGCTGTTTTTAATTAACTTCGTCAGTACACATTTAGAAGCAGATCAGTCGAGTTGATTCGGAGAAACTTTCGCCTCGTCGCGTATAATTGATAATCCTATTACTTCACTAAAGATTAGATAATGCCAACAAAGAGCATCGATAAGAACTTCATTTCCTACCATGCATGCCCTTAAAAAAACTTTCATAAATAATATCCACACAACTGTAATAGTATTATCACGGGCCCCTATTAACGAAATATTATGAGAAATCAAACTATTTGCATAACAGTGGATTCAATTAGTGCCCACAAAGAGGATTACAAGTTTTGATACGCCCCGGGAATTTCGAGCAGGCTTGGGAACTAATATTTAATTGAATAATCAAAATGAGAATGAGTGCGATGAATAAGTTTGGTTAAATTCAGAGGTCTGCCCACGGGTTTCCGTCCAACTCTCCAAACGGGCCGGTCATGGTATCGCATATGTAGAGAGGTTAATACCTAATATTCATAACTTCTGACAAGAACTTCTACAAAAATGAAGATTTATCAAGAGTTTATGGTTATCATGCGACACGGTTAGACCAATTTTTATGGTTTTGTTTCATGTATTCCTTTAGTACCTACACTTTCATCTAATACAATTCAATTCAATTTATTTGCATTTCACATTTCATACTAACACTAAATACACAAACTACCTGTATGCATAATTGCACTTATCAAGCAAATCCTCGCAATCACCAAATTTGTTCATAGCTAACGGTCGTAGGTTGCGTCTTTTTCGGTATGCGTCTTTACTTACAATATTTTTCTTTAGTATAAGATCGACGTGTTTTTTATGAAAACGATATCTATTATAACCATGTCAATAGTAGAATTTGAACCCATCACCTCAGCAATTGCAAACCAATGCTTCGAAGATCTACTATCTCGTTGGTCTATTTTAGCCTCTGAGTACCACCCTACTATCATTTAATGCGCATTCAATGGTATTATTTTATAGTTATTGATGATAACTGGCTGACCATGCTCCCAATAAACCTTTTTCCACCTCAAATACGCTCTATATTGGAATATATTTATTTTTGTACGTCCCAAACCAGCCTGGAGCATTATCAAACTTATAGTACAAAAATCGCGTGCCCAACTACTATAAAACGCAAGTCCAACTAACTCGAAGAATCGGAATCGCATTGCACAGCCTGCCATGACGTCTATTCCAATGGAAAATAAAAGGAACAATATGATCTGCGCGACCGGCGGCCACTCGAATGCAACCCGATAAATAGGTAGTCGATTGTCAGCAATAAAACTCCTGCAGATCACGATGTAAATTTTCGCCTCGGGCGCCTTTATTTCGCTTAACCAGTACCGGATCAGAATAATTATCCAAACTAGATCTACTGAACACGGGAGCATTTGCTCACTTATAACATTTGTTGAAATAAAGTACGAAATTCGTTATTATAATTACGCGGGCGTATTTCTCAGCAGATTCATGGCTCGATACCATTCTAAATTATGGTAATTAGAACTCAATGGTTGGGTTATTGATTTTGAAACAACTGCTGGTAATGGGTTGGCGCAGTATAAATTTCAATATATCAAGCCCTGACTGTGGTACAGCCTAGCCCTTGTAAATGTTAGTTAAGCACAAACTGGGTTACAATAAAATAGCACTGTCATAAAACTTATTTACAGTATCAGAATTTTAATTGAAATAAAGCTGCGTCACATAAAGTTTCCTTGGTCACAGCGAGGTCGCGCTCGTTTTGATAGATATCCAGTAGGAATTTTGGGATTTTTAAGAGACAGAAAGGATTATCCAATTTGGTGCAGTAGTCCTGATCCGCCTACAAATTTTTCGCACATTTCATTTTAACTATCGTCGAATTGTACTTATTGCACTGAATATTTTTTTCGTATTATTTTTAATTTTTCAGGCATAAGTAATTATGTATCTTGATGTATTCCAATAATCTGCAAATTTTAGGAATACGTTAGAACTATACACTATTTGATTTTTGTAGACATGTATAATATCATTGAATAGGTGACCTACTGTGTTATTTGTACTAGAGTCACGACCACAAACACACTAGATCTGAAAACACCCAATATCCCTATCGCGCTAATACTTTAAAAATCATCAATCAAGTAATTTTACGCCAGGTATTGTGAAAAATAGTCTCATTATTTTGAAGCTGTGCTAGTAACCGTAATACGAAAAATTTTAAATGAAGTACAGAGTAACAAAATATAAAATATAGAATTTCCGTGTATAGTTAACCAGCAAAATTCTGCGACTCCAGCACGAGTCTTCAGGAACTATCACGACGGGACAATTAGAGAAACGAATCTCGTGAGTCCAAGTTATTTATTGCTAGAGATAGATAACTGAAAAATAAATAGCGGAAGTAACGCGAACGAAGAAACCAGACAACAATACCAAAGACTACTAAAACCCCTCTAACAATTTACCGCAAAATAAACTTTGAGACAAAGTACATTAGATCGATTTCTATTTACCGAACAAACACAAGGACTTAAACAATTGTTTTACGGAGACAACTTTTACGACTGTTAGCGAATACCCAGTTTTACTAAATTGGTGTATTAACCAACAAACGACGGCAAGACCGAGATAGTATCACAAGCCCCGCTAGAGTTGCAATAAAATTGTAAGCAGCCGCGATAATCCTTATAACAAAAAGACAACAATCACGTGAGAACAAAACACCGGACAATAATACTACATCACCGATAATCGGCCCAACCGCCCGTACAGCTTGATATTTAAGGCGAATTAATGCAAATTTCGTTAGATATAACACTTTAGGCATTTAGGTCGTGGTGTGACGTCACAGCTTGGAAGGGAAAGCGGTGAGCTGAGAACAATACGTGTGGTTGCGCAACCTGCGCCGGGAACAATGCATGGATGGTGGTTAATAGAGCCATTTGGGCCTCATTGCTTATTCATCCACGCCCTAGCCGCCCCCGCGGCAAGCCACCGCCGTCTCATGTCTCGCCCTGGACACTCCTGGCGATATGCGAAAGAAGTTGTTTCCAACTATTCGCGACAACTATATTAAGGTGTTTGGGACTCGAACCAACTTATAGTAGACAATGAAATGAAAATCTGACTATCGCCAAGTAAAGATTTCAAACACGTGTTTGACTTTGAACCCACGTTAGACATCTTTAGATTCAAGGTATCCAGGTATCCTTACAGAACATCTCGGACCAGTCGTTTTATTGTATCTTTCGAGTCCGATTGTTCGGAATCTGAAATATAATCTTTAAATCAGGGAGAAACAGAAAAACTCTTAAAGGTATAACTATACTAATTGACCACTGGGTAGGTAACTAAAAGGCGAAGGCAAGCGTGGTCCAACGTAGACCACATCGCTGCTTAACACAAGGCACAATAGTGGTCTAAGTCTTGCCTATGTGTAATAAAAATACTATGATGATACTACGAACGAAACCTAAGATTGTTTTTTAAATAAAAATTGACTGTACTTACAATAAAGTACAATGTACATAACATTAGACTTGGTTTGGACGCTACATTTTTTTTTCCTGCATCAATCCTTACATTGTGTAATTCACTGCAAAACTGATTACTGTTCAGCTATGTTAATTTGTCTCGAGCAGTCGTCACATCCTCAACGAACGCTTAGAAACAACATGCCAGTTTATGAATAACATATTATACTAAGAATGTAGGTAATTTTTGCATAGTTCCAGAACATTCCGTGAAACATTCCAGTTTTACGCATACAAAATTTATCACAACAGAATACGAATACTAGAATTAAAACAACATTATGTTCCGCTTCGTTACTCTAAACAAGTAGTGATCAGGATCAGCAGAATCGCAGCTTGGCTTCCGAGAGTAAATCGCTGTATAGGAAAAAAATAAAACTATTGCGAGCTAGTCGTCATCTCTACGATCGAAAGGAACAGTTGTACACGATCCTGATTGTGATCGGTCCGCGGGCTGGCGTCCCGGGCAGGGGCTCCTCGGTCCCACATCCCACATCGAAACACCCGCAGAGACGCCAAACACACTACACCACCGCCGGAACAACCATACACACATATTTTATTCATAGAACGATTGATAAATGAGAAAGGCTTCGGCTATATCACATTCATTATTGACTCACGCATAGTGTGTTATCAAATACTTGTTAGCGCTGCGGGCGTTAAGGAAATTGCCGTTTGACTCCCCTAACCTTTGTCTTATACTTACACTACACGTCGATAAACTAAAGGCCAATTTTATTGCACAAAAGCAAGAGACGCTAGTTTTCAGCTTTTGTCAATTTTATATTTCACACAGACGTCGCCAACATCCAGAAATTAGAAATATCTTTCTTGTCATTGTTTCAGTAACGAATATCTCGTAAAATACATAAAATTGAACCACGTGTTCGGATGGAGTGAACGAGACTGTCAAATGTCCAAGCGCATGGGATGCGAATTCGACTGAGCGCGGGGGCTTGAGCAAATAACATAATTCCGTAACAAGTCACGATAGCTGGCTTCAAGGAACGGTTAACAATCGGCTTCAATTTGTTGGGCCGGAGGGTTGGCGCGGACGACAATGGGCCTGCACGCGACGACTGGCAGACATTCTCATGAGTCGAATAACGCACAACAATCAAGATGTCATTTCTCAACTACCCACGCTGGTGTATGTGGCAAAGAATTATGGCCGACATCGCACGCACTGCCCGCTCGCTGCTCACAAAAGGCGTCGTGAATGTCCCGATACATATCTCGTAAGTGAATAACAGACTTCGTTATGCACTCTTTATTTATTTTATGGTCTTTAATTTGATTACGAAAAAGAAAAGAACACCACTGAAAACAATGTCATACAAGTTGAGTTATGCAGCAATTTGGAAAAGGGGACGTTTATTGAATCGCTGCAAAAGGATTGGAATCAAATTAAGTAAAGGCTTCGAGTGCGATTTATTTCACCCGAGATTAAAATTCAGAGTCGTAGCAGTTAAAGGATGTACGGTTCTCACAATGTGATGGCTCCCTGGAGAAGCATACTGTGTAATATTGTAAGTTACCATCGCGAAACCAACGGGAACGTAGAACGTCAACGTCCAAACTAGGAGATGATCTCTATTCCCCTAGCAATACCATCCAACACAAGATACAACGAGTTAAATCTATGCGATGGAAAGAGTCCGCGTCGCTCGGCAGAACTCGTTGCAATCCCAGAAGCACATGCATACTTCATCAATTAACAGGGATTCTTGGCGATACGGCAGACATCTAGGGTGTACACGGCTCACGTTACACAATATATCATTATCTCAGAAAGTTATTTATTCAATACAACCCCATAAATAGACAGGGACTAGATACACGGTTGTTACGGAATAAATACAATATTCTAAGCATACATTAAAACATCTGCATACGTAAACAGATCCGTTATTAAATACGCTAAGCATTTAAATACTCCCAATGAGCTCGTTGATGATAATAACGAAGGTTTCACAGAAGTAAGTCGAGTAATTTATGTACTGTGGAAGATGGAAACTTGGTATGAAATGATAGTAATTATTGACACGAATCGACATCGCTCGGGGGCAAGACACCGTCCACAGAAAGATCAAACCGGCTACTAACTCGAAAATTCCACATTCATAACGCGGCGAGCCCTTGGGCGCACCGCGGGCTGACCAACCTCGTTTACGAATCGTAACTCACTACCACTGAGAAATTTCAGATGATCAAAAATGACTGCCTGCGCAAATAAATAATGCGTTATCTCGGTGCGCGTGATGCCTTTTTTTATTCGAATTCCGGAAGCGTCGGGTGTGGTACAAATTACAAATACGCTGAACAAAGGGGCAGCATTGGAGAATCAGGCGGCGATCGGAGTGACCGTCGCGACGGCGGCGGCGGCTCTGACCGGGAGAGGTAACACGCTCCTTTTAGGGCAAAACTATTTGGATTCTAACTAAACGCCTTTTGTGCGAGCTCACAATGGTTCGGAAAACGCTTGAGTCGACGTCGGTCGGCTAATTGAAGTTATTGCTGGCCGCCGGACCAGTGATTAGTGAGCAGACGCGGACGCCGCACAGGACTCATTACATTTGCCAGCACACTACTGAGTAATTCTAGGGTACAATTAGAAATCCAATGCCCAATCAATGAGGGATTGATTACAAATTAGAAAAAATAAAATTGCTTCACGGAGTCGACTCCTATTTACTTAACTTACTCCTATAGGTCTGGACCTACGTATAAAAAGGAGAAACATAATTAATTTAAGCTATGAACTTCGAATACTGTGTATGTGAAAAGCTATATACCCTTACAGACCACACAACTACTAACAGGTATCACTACTATATATAGGTATATGAAAGAATTGTGATCAGCCAACAAAGTGGTCTATCAGTTTTGATGAAACTTTCAGTGTCAGTAAAACACCAACAAGTTAGTGATGCTATATCGTGGCATGTTGAAAATTAACATGAATGCCTAATGCTACGCATATGAGAGAACCATAGAGTGGACCAGATTCTTTGCAGACTGTACATGCATAATGATCTAATAGAAAATAACAAAAAAAATCAGCGGTCATCATTAAGTATTCGGGTATTCATAGTTTAGAATGTTATATGCCTCTATTGCGCCATAATGGTATCTCGCTGTTATCGCAACGATGAAGTTTTCCTTCCATTGCTGGTAGTGACGATTTAATAGTTGACAATAGCGCCACAATGAGCATCAATGGAAAATAAACTTCACAGTTGTGATGTGGAATCGTACTAGCGTCAAACACTTGAACTCGACAATGTAACTTACAAAACTGAAAATTTCTCACATAATCACGCATATTTTAGACACGCCTTAGGCCTCATTTAGGGACAAGCGGTGCTTTGCGCCTACCCTAAACTAGACCTTAGCATATGGATAACAACCCACAAACACACATCAACATGTTCTGGGGATACTTAAATCAAACATAAATATTTAAAATTATACTAACTTTTCGTTAAGACCTATTCATTAAAATAAACATAATGTAATAGCTTTTCTAATTTGAAATAATATTTTGGGTAAAAATGCTTTTAAAAAACTTACAAGAAGAAAATTATCTATCCCCTATCCCACACTAGGTAGAGTCGGCGCAACACGTTTCCTTTCGCCATTAATCTGTCTCATTCGTCACCTCTGCAGTTACACCTTTCACGTACATGTAATTTTTCATACAGCCCATCAATACCTTTTTTGGTCTCCTTCTCGTATATCCTTCCACATTCATACTCGGACCAAACTTCAACCTTAACTGATTATTTTTTAAACATCAGAAACTGAAAAAAACAGTGACATTTTTTATGAAGAAAACTTTTGTAGAAAACTTAAAATTAAAAATCCGTGGCTGCACCTAAATCACTCCTGACACATCTGCAGCGGTTCTGCATACTCAAAACAAGGGTGTCAATATAATATCCTGTTGTGTCCCAAGTCCTGCTAAGATGCAAGAAAAGCTTGTTTTCATGCACAATATCTTCAGGGAATTTCCTAAGAGCTCTTCTCTGAAGTATATCCCAGGCATGCTCAATTGGATTTAAATCAGGGGTTGAGCAGGCCAGTCTCAAGCTTGTATATCATATTGTTGTAACCAATTTGTAACAATACGCGCCGTATGTGGACGGGCATCGACGTGCATTAGCTGGAAATTTTATCGCATTTGCCGTCTGTGGGGCAAGATTACAGGCTCTAGCGGTATTTTAGAGCAGTTATAATTGCTTTGTATCCAAACGAGATCCGTTCTACAGCCGAGACGAATTCCTGCCCAAACCATAATTGACGAAATTTCACATTTCTGGGTGTTTTTTTTTTTGTTATTGCATATGAAATAGACAAAAATACGATACCCTATTCAAAGACTTACTGATTGACGTCCGACATACCTAAGACAAATTTTAAGAAAACAGTCTACACCTTTTTCCTTGCAGCTGTAACTTGCGTCTCAGATGATGTTTTACATTTGATTAATTTACTCAAGAAATATGTGACAGATAATTATAAAAAACAATTCTGATGAAGATTGAAAATTAAAGAAACGGTATATATTTATTGGTGTCTTAGGATTTTTGAAATATCGTCAATTGCCACCTTGATATGAATGAACTTGTTGTGGGTGCTGGAGTCGATTTCAACGTCCAGGTTCTCTCCAAACGCCTACTCTTTGCTAATCAGGATGAAATCCAAACCAGGATCGGTCAAGTGTCTACGTGACATGATTAAATCTGCCGGAGTTCCGTTTGAAAATTATTTATAGAAATTTATGGAGTTTTAATCAAGTTATAAGTTCGTGAAGTTAAGTTATTTAAGAGATTTTGGATGAGTTCTTCTTCTTCTTAGTTTATTTTAAATTTCTAAATATAATCTTTTGGTTAAAGTTACCAAAATATTATTATCAGATTAGATAGGCTATTAAATAAGGTTTATTTCAATGTATAGGTATCTTAACATAATGTTAGATATTTAAGATTGATTAAAATATCCCTAGACTATGTTGATGTGTGTCTCATCATACGGGATCCCAGTGTGATAGGTGTAAATGCGAACAAACAAATACATTTCTTTGATACACATGTGCCAAAATTCCCTAAGATCTATTTGGTAGCCAACTAGTATTTCCCTTAGACCTACGGCACGAGAAATAACTAATTGGACGCTTACGTACTAATTAGCTGCAAAATAGCTGTATGAAACGGGACAAAGGAAATAATCTAAATCATCAAATCTAGACGATTTGTCGTTAGACCACAGAAGCCTGAAGAATCTTTGCGTTTATTTTCAGTAGTGAATTCTAAACCAAAAATGTATTCCAGCACACACCTTCACATGAGAACTATTAAAGCAACTATAGGAATTATGCATAATATTTGCTAATTACCAGAGTTAATTATAACATAAACAAAAAATGCACTTACTATCAATGAGGTAGATAAATGCGTGCGTAATTCATTTAGGGTTGAAAAGATACTCAATAACACGCATTTGTTTGTTAAATAGTATGACTTGTAAGTCTTCTGAATGCATCAATACTGGCCCATTCTGTTGAAACCCTAATTAAGTTATTAAAAAATGTCCCCAACATAATATAAACAATAAAAATGAATATTTCAAAAACCAAATCGGTCGCTTTTAGTCCCCAAAAGTAGGTTAAAAACATGTATTAAACGTCAAATTACATATATCCGATTTAAAGTATATTAAACGTAATTACACTTCTGAAAGACGCCTTTCAACCGGACCATCTGTTTTGGGAAACATTAACAAGTAGAGCTACTTAAACGGCTCGGAATGTCACAAAGGTGGCAATCAGTACTAGGTCGGTAAGGTAAACTGACTGGATTTCATACAAAAATACTGTAATCATACCATAGTAGAACTATGCATTACAGTGATTCAAGAAAAACATACCACAAAACACTTGGCAGTTCACACTTCCTGTTCATAACAAGCGAAGCGGACGAACCACTTTTTTTATAAATATGTTTTCGATAAAAATTACTGGCTGTCAATAAAATCAAAAATAGAACAACCTTTTCCCGCCAACGATTACCTACGTAGAGGCAACGCCTGGTAAATTGAATACGGCAACCGCGTACAATAATTATGTGTCGTACGTCAGTATAAAACAGGGGCAATTATATCGCCTTTATACTTCGCCACGTAGCAGGTGCCGACTGAACGGAGGAACCTTTTGAAATTAGAGTGGGAAAAAAATGTAGTCTCAACTTGCTTTTGACGCTCGTTTCATGTATGGTTTGAAAAGTTACCAATTCGCCGGTCTCACTATAATTTTCAGCTAAATAATCGCAAGCATAATGCTATATTAATTCCACAGTTTCACAGTTCAAAATACAGTTAAAAATAAAGGCCACCAACCATTCGTTCAGCCACAGCCGAAACCTCTGAAGTTAGACATCTTAAGGTTTTCCAAAATATTGATTAGGCCGAGATATACAGGTTGATGAAATTTGTATAAATTACCGAAACTATTGATCCAAAAGATGTATTACTTTGGTAGGTAAATGTACACTTAATTATACAAGTAAAGGATGGGCGTGACATATACTTTTATTAATAATCAAATTATTACACCTGAATAATTGTTTGACATGAACTTGAGACGTGAAGTCAGGAAAGATACGTTCAAAACATTGATAAGAACGCGTTCATCCGAGATCTAATCTAACACGGCGACCAAAGGGATATCCGGTGTACGAAAGGGATTATTAGGTGATGGACAGGCTATTTATCACCAATAACCCTTATAATTTGTCCATCCAAACCCCATTTGTCAAGCTACCAGTGGTTAAATAGGATAAGTCATTTGGAAGGCATGTCTCATGGTACGGATTATCGATGTAATTTAAGTATATGTGTATGTATTATGCAAATTAAGTGAAAATTGAAGAATAAAAAATATAATAACGACACATAATCAATTAGAGAGGCCTATGTCCAGAAGTGTACAAATATGGATGATGATGATGTGAAAAGTGCATTAGGGTTAAGGGCCTAGACAGACAGACCGCATTTCAACTGCAATCCAACCGCAAATTGCAGTTCAGGTGTAGTTTGAATGCAGTCGGAGTGCAGGCGTGTGAACTGCACACAGACTGCAATCGAACTGGACGGTTGGTTTGCAGTTTTATTGCAGTCGTGTCAACTGCATTCAAACTGCGCTCACTCTAATCTTGTTTCTGCTACTGATTCTATGCGCGGGGGGACAGAGCGTACGGGCGGGTGAGTATGGTGCAGTTGGGATGCAGTT